>VCAZ01000135.1:458517-533517 GCA_005784505.1 Bagarius yarrelli | reverse complement strand
AAACCCTGTTGAATGAATCACACACACACACACACACACACACACACACACACTCACACTCACTCGCTTTTCAATTACTAACACTTGTACATCTGCTCATTTAAGTTATTTAAAGCATTTAATATTATAGAGCCGCATGTCAAAAGCTTCAGTTACTGATCTCATCAAACATCTGGAAGAACGCAAAAATCTCTGGGATTCTAATCATGGCGTCGTCGTTGTTGTTGTTTCTAAAACAACAACAACAACAATGTTTTTTTGGAAAGCAGTTTTTCGCTGGCATTCCTCAGTGAACGCTGTTTGAAGCGTCTGTCTGAAGGAAAATAATTGTCTCAGATTTTGTGCCTCAGTTAAAGTCTGAACTTTACTCACACGGTCATATTCAAACTTAGCAGCTCTTCTTCTTTTTTTCCTCCTACACACACTCCTGATTACACCAGATCAGGGGAAAAACCTAACCGGCGGTAGTGCTGAGGACTTGGTTTGTATCTGATTGGTTAATCTGCAGTAGATGAATGCATGGTGGTGAAGATGTTATCAGAATTAGCTGCCACTGAACAGGAAGAGGGAGTAGGTATGAAAAAAAATGCACGAACAAAGGATGTTTTTTTTAACGAGCTAATATAAGGAAGAGTGTGAGGAGAGACGACACACATTGAGTAAAGAGAGAGAAAGAAAGAGAGAGAGAGAGAGAGAGAGAGAGAGAGAGAGAGAGAGAAGATGTCTGCTAATAAGCTCAAGACTGTCTTTCTGGCCATTGTGTTATTTGTGGAAGGTAGGTTGTGTTTTACACCACTGATAATTTACTATAGTCTAACATTATTATTATTATCATTAATATTATCATTATTATTATTATTATTATTATCATTATTATTAATACTATTATTATTTTTAAATCATACTATGACGAGTTTGTATCTCTGTCCCGTTGCAGGATCCCTCAGTCAGTTAAACGGTAAGAGCTTTTCTTTTTTATGTTTATAGTCATTAATTCTAATTCAGAAAATATCTTTAATATAATAGTTCATATCTGAATTATTTTCCTATAATGTCCCTTAAAGACTCCCTTTTTTTTTTTTTTTGGCAGAATGTGGTCTGGCACCTTTAAACAATCGTATCGTGGGCGGCAAAGACGCCGTTGCTGGTGCGTGGCCATGGCAGGCCAGTCTGCATAGCATTTTCATTGGTGGCCATTTTTGTGGTGGATCTCTGATTAACAAGCAGTGGGTTTTGACTGCAGCACACTGCTTCGACAGGTCTCCACATTTCTGTGTATAGTAATATACTAATAAATAACCCCAAAGTCAATAAAAACAGGAAGTAATTATATTTTTCTCTGATTCCTTCTTTGAAACACAGCATCAGTGACCCCAGGGACCTGACTGTGTACCTGGGGAAATTGACTCAGGAGAATGCCAATCCCAATGAAGTTTCCAGGGGTGTTAAAAAAATTGTCAAACACACAAAATATAACTCAAGAACCAAAAACAATGACATCACACTGCTGTTACTGAATAGTCCTGTTACTTTTACAAACTACATTAAACCAGTGTGTCTGCCTGCTAAAGGGAGCAGCTTTAAATCTGGAACCAAATGCTGGATCACAGGATGGGGAGACATCGCTACTGGCGGTAACACGCACACAGGAAGCCCATTTATTCATAAATGCATTTGATTGGTTAATCCAAAACAGATAATCCTTTAAGGCAGGGGTGGGCAATCTCGGTCCTGGCGGGCTGGTGTCTTGCAGAGTTAAGCTTAAACCCTAATCAAACACACCTGAACCAAATAATCAAGATTATACTAGGTAGACTTGAAACCTACAAGTTGGTGTGTTAAAGGCAAGTTGGAGCTAAACTCTGCAGGACACCCCGACCTTCCAGGATCAAGATTGCCACCACTGCTTTAAGGAATAACGCAGAAAAACTGCCATTAACAATTTGTGTGTGTGTGTGTGTGTGTGTTTGTAGTGCCGCTGCCATCTCCTGGTAAACTCCAGGAAGTGTCAGTGCCCATTGTTTCTGGAAATTTGTGCAACAAACTACTGGAACCATACGAGGGACCAGGATCCATTACCAGCAACATGATTTGTGCTGGAAACCTGGCTGGTGGAAAAGACAGCTGCCAGGTACACAAGACACACATACAGTACCAGAAACTTCATTAGTCATTTGTTTTTACACTAATGGAAATTGCTCCATAATTTCATTTGCATTTTGCCCAGTTAGGTGACAGGAAGCGGTAGCTCAGTGTTTAAGGTGTAGGACTACACTTACATTTCTGGTGTTTGGCAGATGCCCTTATCTAAAACGACTTATATTTATCGTATTTATCCAACTGCCAACTGAGTCGTTGAGGGTTAAAGGATTTAATTAGGGGCCCAGCAGTGCCAGCTTGTTGATCCTGGAAATTGAACCCATAATCTTCTAATAAGCAGGCCAACATCTAAACCATTAAGCTACTATCGCCCAATAAATCCTAGAACCACCGATCTGCAGCAGTTTGGTATTAATAATCTCTCTTTCTGTCTCTCTCTCTCTGTCTCTTCTCTAAAGGGTGATTCTGGAGGTCCAATGGTATTGAAGCAGAGTAAAAAGTGGATCCAGGCTGGTATTACTAGTTGGGGCATCGGTTGTGCCGAGCCTCACTTGCCGGGTGTGTACACAATGGTGTCCCAGTATCAGTCCTGGATAACCGACATCATTAAAACTAACCTGCCTGGATTTGTCAAATACCCATAATGCAGACTAGTCCGAGGTAAGACACACAAACACCAAAATGATATCTGTAATATGCAGTAATAGAAACAGCTGGAATCAGTAAGTCTCACCCAATGAGATACAAGAACCAACTCTAAAACTGCTTTTTCTCATCTTAACTGTGAACATTTAAAGCAGACACTAACTTCTGTTTTTGTTTTGTCTTCCTTTGTGTCTCAGCAGGAAGTCATGCGATACCAGACTTCGAGACTGTCACAGTGCAAGCATTAGTCAATCTTTAAATCATGATTGAGTTTAATATTTCTTAATAATGTAAAAAACAGTATAAAATCTTTTTCTCTCTGTCTCTCTCTGTCTCTCTCTGTCTCTCTTTTAATCTCTCTCCCTCTTTCTTTTATCTCTCTCTTTATCTCTCCCTCTCTCTATCTCTCATTTGTTGCTGTATTTCAATAAAAGCTAAAATAAAAGATGAGTTTATCCTGTTTCTGATTGGTTCAGTTTTTACTATAAGACCTCCCGGTTGGATATAATCCACACACAGTCCGTAAATCTGCATACAGTCTTGTGTTTTAACACATTCACTGCATTTAGCAGACATTTCTCTCTTTTCTACAACTAAGCTATTGGGGGTTAAGGGTCTTGCTCAGGGGCCCAGCAGTAGTAAATTGGTGGTACTGACCTGTTTACACCGCACGACAAACAACTATGCTGACCTGCTTTTGCCTAAAATTTTGAATGTCCATATAATTTAAAAATATTTTACAGGCTTTTCTGAATTTTCCTCAAATTCTCTAATAACCCACAACTTTTTTTTTCAGTTCTCCCTGAAAATCTATCTTCCAAACCACGATACTTTTTTTCCAAAACACAATTCTTTATTTTATATATCTATGTCACAGTGTCCTGGAGGACAGATAAAGGAGGAATCATGTCCATGCTATTGTGATTTGATATTTGATACGTTCGTGCTGACTGGAACACTTTGGAACTTACTTTGGAATGTAAAATAACAAGTCAAGTTGTTTTTTCTGTGGTTGTGTGAGATGGAAACGATAGAGTGACAGAGTTTATTCAGACTGAAAAAGACGTCAGACTGCAAGAGGCACAGCATATTTCTGCTTTTGCCAAACCCATACAAACCAAGATGTTTCTATAGAATTTAAAGAAAACATTTCCACATAGACAAGCAGAAAGAGGACATAGTCTTCACGGACATAGACTTTATAGGCATGGTGCCGCATAAAACACCACAAAACAAAAAAAAAAGTGCTACAATAAACAAAAATACAATACAGAGCAAAGGACTAGACAATAAAATGTCCTAACAACATAACGTCATAGTGTGCAAACAGTGCAAAAAAACAATATTAGCAGCCTTCCAGACAGATCAATTAAATAGCCCCAAACCAGAGTACAGACTACACTTAGGTGCATATATACACCTTTATTTCTTTAGCACTTTTAACAATCAGGATTGTTTCAATGCAGATTTACAGAATTACATTCGAAACAACAGTATTAAACATTCATTATAATTGAACTGATATCTATAAATTTAGAATTAGTTATAGAATTAGAAATAACCGGGTATAGACAAAGAATGGATGGATGGATGGATGGATGGATGGATGGATGGATGGATGGATGACACACTTTCAAGTTTAATTTGAGTGAATTTACACCCACATTGGAGAAAATGTTAAGGAATTTCAGCTCTTGAGGATATCTTTTTTTCAAGGGACTAAAAGTAAGTGGTCAATTGAATCAAAAACTGTTTCAGATGTGCTGGACAGATGTGTTCTATACCACATAGTATAGACCGCATCTGTCCAGCAGATTATTTCTATGTCAATTAGGCCGGTAAAAGTCTGGAATTTGCAACATTAGGCCTTGAAAACAAAACAAATCCATGTGTAAGATAGCAGTAGAATCAGGAGTGGCTAAATCAACAGTTTGATACATTCTAAGGAAAAAAAGACAAGATTATGAAGGCCTGGATGTTCAAGAAGGACAAGAGTAATAGATGATCACAATATTCCGCCAGAAGAACACTTTTCAGGAGGTAGGCCTGTCACTGTTCTTTCACTCACACAAGTCAAGTAAAAGAAAACCACACAAATGCAAATAGAGGGTTTACCACAAGGTGCAAACTATGCATTAGGCCCAATAACGCCTAAAACATCTGGAAAACCTTTTTCTGTGGACAGATAAATCTAAGATCAACCTGTACCAGAATGATTGTGTGGGGGTGGGGGAGGATGCTTGAAAAACTTTATGATACTTTATCTGTAAAACCTGGTGGAGGCAGTGTGATGACATGGGCATTGCCTCCGCTGGGTATTTGCTATGCTTTTGAGGTGAAATCACTTCATTCAGCCAAATATCTGCGTTCCATAAGAACAATAAACCACAAAAAAACATAGAAGAGGGTGTGGAATATAAAGGATGATGTTCGAACAGACAGAAGCACTGGAGGAAATGCATGTTAAGAAATGTGAGAATTATGAAAGTTTAATGCAAACACCCCCCCCCTCCTCCTCCTCCTCCCCCCCTTCCTTTGTGACTCAGTGTGTTTCTCTCCAGCAGGTTCTGGGTTCCTGGAACAGGTTTGTGTTATAACAGAGTTAAAGGGTCATAAAGTTTACTGTCGTGCCATGTAGGGAATTTAACAACAATGAAGGGAGTCGTTTGTTTATTCTGAGGGTTTTGTTTGTTTCAGTCACTTCAGGGCAACACGTGAGAGAATCTGTGAAATGTGTTAAAAACTATATATAGATATCTTTTATTATTTATATTGTTTAAACCGGCTCCAGGTTTCGGTAATGGGGTGGGACCACAGAGAATTTCGTGATTATCAGACTTTTATTTTACTTTTTATTTTATTTTAATTTATAATTTCATAATAAAATGCTCTTTTTGCTCTTTTTTTTAGATAAGTGGACCCAGCCATGTGACAGGGTGGGCCTGGCCCTCCTTAGCCCCCCTGTATAATTTTTCATTATATTACAGAAAAATGTATTTAAAAAAGCTGTAATGCAAAACAGTTGTTAACAAATGTAATAAACCGGGTTTCAAACTGGTCTTTAATTAACCTTTAATTACATCTCTATTTTTTAGGAACCATTCATTAATTTATGCTGATTAATAATTACATAAACAAATTATGAAACGTTTTTTTATGCACTCATCTGCTTTACTTACAGAAAATCACGTGTTTTTACAGTACAGTATTTGGTTGATGCGATGAAACAGTGTTTCAGTGCCTAATACATCCACTCGGGGTCTCCAGTTCACAGAACAGCATCGGTTTAAATCCCAAGTAGGAGATAACAATAATTACAGTTAAAGTTCAATCATTTCCTCGCTTTTATTGAAAATGTTTTTTTCTAGCATGAAAACATTGCTCTAAAGTCCGCATGTGATTTTAGCAGTAGCAGAAACCTTGGCGCCTCCTGCAGTTCCGGTGAATTCAGTTAACAGGAAATCTTCCTGCACAGTGTTATGTGTTATGTGGCGTTATGGATCTGCATCAACTTTTATTTGTTTAATTAACGCTTTTACAGTTTAGAAACACAAACAAGATAAAATAAAAAACTTTTAACAATATATTGAACAAATAAAAAAGTAAAAAATAATAAAAAATAACTGTATATAATATAAATTTTAAAAGATTGTTGTGTTACTTTAGTGTGGTTTCGTCTCCCAGTTCAGCATAACTTAGTTAGTTACTGATTTGTTAAGTTTAAGTCGACGTACGTCCTTATTTTAGAATTTAATAGAATTTAAGTTCTTTTTCTGTGTCAGTGCTGTTGACTGGCCTCTCCTCGGGATCGCAGTGCTGTGATGGCAATACTGTGTGCAATATCAGGGGAGCCGATATAACAGAAACGCTAACCGCTAATAAATACCAGGAAATTAATCTCAGTAATGCTGATTATCGGTGGACTCTATTACACATGCAGTGTTAAGTTTATAAACTTTAAAAGCAGGAAGTACAGAATGTGTTGGAAGTCCCAAATTGAGAAACTTTTTTCCGCAGTTAATTATAGCTCCAGTTTCTACAGACTCTAACGTCATTGGTGTAAATCTATACCGTGTGTCAGAAGTGGATTACTTTATCTGGTTTGTTTTTGGTTCTTCTTTCGATTGATGGATGTTCAAACAGGGTCACTGCGGTTAGACTGAACCTCAGATCTGTGCTAACATTAATTCAGTTCAATTCAGTTTTATTTGTTTGGCGCTTTTTACAATGGTGATTGTCACAAAGCAGCTTTACAATTGAAGAAATTATAAAACAGAATTAAACATAAATCAGTTTGTCCCTGATGAGCAAGCCGGGGGCAATGGTGGCAAGGAAAAACTCCCTGAGATGAGATAGGAAGGAACCCATCCTCATTTGGGTGAAAACAGGTAGCAGGGATCATGAGGTTACATCGTGTGTGTGTAAACAACTATAATCATCAGTCCTTAGCGAGCAGCCGGAACATCTTTATGGCAAAGTGGGTCGCCCGGTGATGCATCATCCGCTGGGCAGGTCACAGGGAAGGAACCCACAGGACGGGTCGGTGGTGGCGACTGGATCACCGGCAGCTCCAGACCATTTAGATTTTTGTACGTTAAAAGTAGTATTTTAAAATCGATGCGGTGTCTCACTGGGAGCCAATGCAGTGCGGATAGGACTGACGTGATGTGCTCGTATCTTTTAGTTTTAGTGAGGACTCTCGCTGCTGCGTTCTGGACTAGCTGAAGTTTATTAATGCACCTAGTTGAACATCCAGACAGTAAAGCGTTACAGTAGTCCAGCCTGGATGTGATAAACGCATGAACTAATTTTTCGGCATCAGTAAGCGACAAGATATTTCTTATTTTAGCGATATTTCTGAGATGATAAAACGCTATCCTGCTAATATTATCGACATGGGCTTCAAATGAGAGATTGGAGTCTAAAATCACACCCAGATCTTTTACTGTTGCACTCGGTGAAACAGAAAGACTGTCTAGGGTTAAGGTGTGATCAGGAAGCTTACTTTTAGCTACCTGTGGTTCTAGAACCAGAACCGCCGTCTTGTTAGCGTTAAGCAAGAGGAAATTGCATAGCATCTAATCTCTTACTTCCTTCACACATTGCTCAATTTTATTAAACTGGCCTTTCGCATCAGGCCTTGATGAGACGTATAACTGTGTGTCATCAGCGTAACAGTGGAAACTGATATCATGCTTACGGATTATGTTTCCCAGAGGCAGCATGTAAAGAGAGAAAAGAAGTGGGCCTAAAACCGAGCCCTGTGGAACACCATACTTTACAAGGGAGCACGCAGAATAATCACCATTTAAATCTACAAACTGGTAACGATCGGTTAAATAGGACCTGAGCCACGCAAGAGCTGTTCCTTTAATTCCTACTAATTTTTCTAATCTGTGAAGAAGAATATTGTGATCTATAGTGTCGAAGGCCGCACTCAGGTCAAGTAATATAAGCAACGAGACACAACCTTGTTCGGATGCCAGTAAGAGGTCATTAGCTACTTTGACCAGTGCCGTCTCTGTGCTGTGGTGAGGCCTGAATCCTGATTGATAAAGTTCGTGTATGTTATTTCTTTGTAAGTATGAACATAGTTGTTGCGCAACTACCTTCTCTAGGATTTTAGAGATAAACGGAAGGTTAGATATCGGTCTATAGTTTGACAGCTCATTTTGGTCAAGGTCAGGTTTCTTAATTAAAGGTTTAATCACTGCTAATTTAAAAGATTTAGGAACATACCCACTGCTGAGAGAAGAGTTAACTATTTTCAACAGGGGTTCTGATACTGCCGGTACAATTTGTTTAAGAAAGTGTGTTGGTATAGGATCTAACACACAAGTTGACGGTTTTGTGGAAGAGATGAGTGTGATTAGGTTTTTCTCTTCCAGAGGAGTGAAATTTTCTGATCTGATGCGGTTAGTTGATCATCAGAATCATTCGAAAGGTCTGGTTTTAAAGCGTTAATTTTCTGCCTAATGTTTGCAATTTTATTATCAAAGAAGTTGATGAAATCCTCACTGCTGCACGCAGTTATGGTGCAGGTTTCTGAGGACGTCTTATTCCTAGTTAAGTTAATTTGCGACGGTGTCGAATAGAAATCTAGGATTATTTTTATTATCTTCAATAAGGTTAGAAAGATACGTTGATCTATTTACACTAAGAGCTTTTTTATAAGCTAGAATTCCCTCTTTCCATGCTGCCTGGAAAACCAGCAATCTAGTTCGGCGCCATTTACGTTCTAGTTTACGGGCGCTCTGTTTTAAAGAGCGCGTGTGTTCATTATACCATGGAGCGAGTTTCTTATCTTTAATTATTTTTCTTTTAACTGGAGCCACGTTATCTAATGTAGAGCGGAATGCGGCATCTATATATTCAGTCGCCTGCTCGAGTTCTGTTGGATCAGACGGTGATCCAATGACAGAAGACAAGTCTGAAAGAAGACATTAATAAAGCTCTGAGCAGAAGTTGAAGTAAATGTACGTTTAAAGCGGTAGCGCGGCGCTACATATGCACTATTAGTATGACGCATTTTAAACGATATAAGATGGTGATCAGAAATAATTTCGCACTGAGGAGTTGTTACTATATTACTTATACTTATTCCGAGAGATAGTATTAAATCTAACGTGTGACCAGCTTTATGAGTGGGTCCCATTACACACTGATTTACTCCCACTGAGTCGAGTTCATTAACCATAAGCGCTTTAGAAGTAAGTAAGAGATCTAATGTTTAACAATCCTAGCTTCAGATCAGAGGTGCAGGCTGTGTGTTCAGTATTCTCTGAGTTACGGATATCTATATTAATTAAATTACTAAAGCAAGCATTTGGGGTTTTTCTATATTTATATTGTATAGCTCGGGGAACAGACACAGTCTCAATATTATGGACCCTGAGTGACGACTCTGTGCAGCTAGCAGACGGTCGGATTAGTCTGTTGGTCTGCTGCTTGGCCTGGGCTCTGGGGAGTCAACGATTAACTAGTCCTATTCTAAGACTATGAGCTATGTTACAAGACAGGAGAGCGGCTCCTTCCCGGGTGGGATGGACACCGTCCCGTCCTAACAGGCCAGCTTTGCCCTCAAAAGTTTTCCAATTATCGATGTAGCCCACACTGTTTTCGGAGCACCACCTGGACATCCAGCGGTTCAGTGACCATAACCTGCTGTAAGCTATGTCACCACGTCGCATTGGTAAGGGGCCAGAGCATACTACGACTTTGGACATCGCCTTCGCTAATTTAAACACCTCTATAAAGTTAGCCTTACTAGTTTCCGACTGTCGAAGGCGTATATCGTTAGCACCAGCATGAACCACTATCTTTGAAAACCTGTGCTGGCCTACAGCCCTAAGATTATCTGCTATGTCCGGTGCTCTGGCTCCTGGCAAACATCTAACTACTGCCGCTGGCGCCCCTAAAGGCCTAGCTAATTTCACGTGCCTCACTATGGAATCTCCAATAACCAGAGTACCTTCAGGTTTCTCAGTGGGTGCTTCACTGAGGAGGGCAGATCTGTTGGGCACGTGAAGCGTAGTGGCGTGCTCCGGTGGGTTAGCCTTAGCTTTAGCCCTAGCCGAAGCCTTAGCCGTAGCTTTGGCTGCGCGAGTATGCCGCCGAGTCGTCACCCATTCGCCCCGCTGTGAGGGCTCTACTGCCGGAGTCGGGGGCAGACTAGCTACGCCTGTAGCATCCAGACTCGCCGCTGCGGGGGGGGAGCTAATCGCTTCCTTGCTAACCCTCTCTAAAGTCTGGATGCGCTCCTCTAAGGCTAGGATCTTCTCCACCAAAGTGCTAACTAACAAACACTTATCACAAAATAATAAAAGTATCGCTAATGGCGGAAGAAGACTTTAATGACCAATCAGATTCATGTGGCTGTTCTGTAGATCTCAAAATGTAACATAAAAACAATATTAGACAAAATGAATTCATTTTTTTTTATGCTAACTTCTATTTTAACAAGTTTAACTTTGTTTATTAACATTATTTCGATTATAAAGTTTTAACAATATTTTAGTTCTACACTGCATTTCATATTAATAATAATGCAGAGATTCTCCTGTCTGATTCTACAGCTGATACTTATGTTATTCATGCCAATCAAAGCTAATCAAGTAGCAGCATTAAGAGAATAATTAAAGAGTGTTTAATAAGAATAAGAAAGAAGATAAGAAACAAATGTGTGTGTGTGTGTGTGTGTGTGTGTGTGTGTGTGTGTGTAAGGGCCAATTCAATTAACTAAATAAACTAAACCCATTTTTTTGTCGCCTCTGAGCAAAATAAATTCCCTTTTATTAACTGAAAACTTAATAATAATCAAACACTTTAGTAATATTAACACTTTATTTAGGTTAGATATGAAATTCTCTTCTACTTCAGTCAAATCACAGCGTTTTATTCCAGTTTATTCACCATCACCTACTTTTTATACTATGAACACGTGAATATACCGCCCTCTGGTGGGTCAAGTGATATAAAACATGCCATTATTTAGCTTTTTATGGTAAATGCGTGACATTCAATGGTTCAATGGTTCAATAGAAGTTATAACTTTTACCGGTTCGAGTTTATTAACATGCACAAGTTTTACGTCTTCTGACTTCATTCCATCATTTAATTGCAGCTATAAAATCTGATCAGAAGGAGATTGTAGAGTTTATAACAGTCATAACACATGGAAATGACTATAAAGCATTAAAACCTCAGGAAGTGTTTCAGTAATGAGACATACAGTCTGCACAGCTGGGATCATCAATATCACATTCATTCCCACCCCACCCCCAAAGAGCACAATCCGATCTCATCCGATCTATCGATATAATAGAATCTAATCTCATTCAAACTAATATAAGGTAATCTATTTAGATTCAATCTAATCTGATCTAAAGTCATCTAATCTAATCCAATCTAATTCAATCTAATATAATCCAATCTAAATAATAATTTAAAGTAATCTAATTCAATCTAAGATAATAAAATCCAATCTAAAACATTCCAGTCTAATCTAATCTAATCTAGATCCAATACAATCTGATCTAATCCAATTTTATTAGATTAGATTAGATTAGATTCAACTTTATTGTCATTGTGTAAGGTACGTGTACAGAGCCAATGAAATGCAGTTATAGCATCTTACCAGAAGTGCATCAGTGGCTTATTTACAGTAAATATCAGTGTAATAAATATGGTATGGGGTTGATAGTTACAGAGGTGGGGGTAAATAATGTACAGAGGTTTATGGATAGATAGAATATAGAGGTGTAACAATAGATGGTTATAGATTTGTGCAAAGATGCATAATGATAGGTAGTGCAAAGTATAGAAGTGGCAGTGCAGTGCGGTAGTAATTAATACTGTATATCAGCTGTTCAGTGCAGAAACAGAGAACAGAGAACAGCCCATTTCCTGATTTCGCTAGTACCCCATGTACCTCTGGGAACCAGTTGTCCTGCCTCGACCATTCAGAGCAAGGTGTCATCACTGCAACCCCATTGCCATGGCTGTCTGGGTCAGTATGGTGCCATACTGTAACCCAGCCCATGAAGAGTCGTCCACCACAAACGGCTCATGCCTATTGTCAGATGCTGCTATCGACATCAGGTTGTTTAGCCATGTATAGTGTAAATGCAGAAATCAGATATGGATCAGTTTTAAAAGGTAATGGAAGCAGATCGTTAAAAAAATCAGATATGTCTGCATAGAAAGTCTCAGGAAGTTTGTTACAGTAACTTGATTAGCATTAAATTAGATAGGAGTAAATACACAACGAACACCTTTTAGTTGAACCGATTGGTCTGGCTCTCATTTAGAAAGCAATCATTATAAATGAAATTATTACAGATCAGGAGTTTAATGTCATGCGTCTGCCGAAAACATGGATTAGACCATTAAATGAAGTTAGTCCTCCTGGCAATAGTTTCATGAATCTGCCCGTCTAAGTGGTGGGGAAGGGGGGGGGGGGGGGCTTCGGGGGCGGGAGCAGCTATTTATAATAATAATGATCTGAGCGGCACGCAAAAAACATATGTAATACATTTAAAGTTCTCTATAGCAACATAACATATCCAGAGTCTATAAAAAAGTCTAATCATTCAACTTATCTAGCGTCCTACTCTGATTTTCTCATAGAATTTCATCACAAATCTGGTTACTTCCTCAGACAAAGAATTAACTGTCAATAACTTTAATATACACTTTGATAATCAGATAGACTTTCTAAGTTGTGTTCTAGATTTTGTGATTCTGTAGGAATGAACTGTAAGACTCTAAAGGAGTGTTATAGGGCTCACTCATAGTGGTGAACACACCTCGACTTAATGTTAACATTTGAAGCCTGAACCCTTTTAGATTATTACCTAATCTCCTTTCAAAATCTGCCTCAGTCACAGTGTAAGTACTTCGCCACAATAGTGTGTTACACATACATTTACGTCAACCACTGCAGCAAACTCCATCAGTAATCTGACCCCACAGAGCTTGACTGGGCTACGGAATATTATCAAACCCCAAATAAAAGGCCTGACCTTAGCTGTCTTAAAAATGATAGATAGCAGTTGCACCTGCACCTACTTAGGAATAACCCTTTCCAAGTGTATCAGTCAGGATTTAGACCTCACCATAGCATAGAAAGTGAAATGCAGGAGTCTACTATTAGAACCCATGGGCTTAGACAAGTACCTCAGAAGCCTAAGAAAACAGAATAAAAAGTCACAGCTACTTTAAGAAACAGAACATGAGAAGCACATACCAGATACTTACAGATACTTATGAGAGCTGCCTCCCTCACAGGCTGGGAAGTGGCATTGAGGGCATAGCTTCTTGCAGAAGGTCTCTCGGACTTATTTTTATGTGTGTAATACCGATCTGCCTATCAATGACAAAAACTAGAACTCTGTTCTAGTAACGTTTAATGTGATCTGTAAAGAACACTGCAAATGCAGTGTAGTGTATCACACACACAAGACACTAAAACAGGGCCATATTGTGTATCTTTCTTCATGTCCGAAAATTCATTAATTGTTGTTTTGGAAATTGGCAGACCGTCGAGTGCTTCTTTTACTGAAGTCTTTGCGAGTCCAAAAGTTATTGATTGAAGTGTTTAATGGCATCTGCTGCTTGACTTTAGTGCAGATTTTGACACCAGGGTATAAAACATGAAAATAAATAAATAATAAGAGTTTTAAAGCAATGAAACTAAATACCAAAGTCTTTTAAATGCTTTTATTCAGTAATCAGTAATTATAAGCCACAAATCTCAAAACCTCTTAGTATAACTGAGTAATATAAGTATAACTGATTAGTATTAACTGATTATAGATTAACAATCACAATCTGATGGTTTTTTGCATAGATAACTACATTTAAATTGTCTATTTTCTTAGAACACATCAGAGCTGCGTTGTGTCTTCCCCTGCTTTAGTGCAGTAGCTGCCAAAACACAAGAACACACTTTAGTACTCATACAGAGAGATTCAAGGTTCTGTAGTAAAAAAGAATCTGATGTTAGACAAATTTTTTTTGTTTTCTATATGACAATATAGCAATTTTAATGATGTAGCCAACCAGCTAGCAAAAATGGATAAGAATGCATTTCTACTAATACGGCTATAATTACATGTCCATGTGTATGGTTAACCATCTCACCTTTAAACTACTACAGGTTAATAGGTAACAAATCCTGGTTGATAATCTGCTGTGATATATGTTATCCAGTCCTGGTAATTAGACACCCGAGTATACACAGCAGGTGAATTTGGAAGAGCACAGGCTTGAAACCAGCTAGTGATACCAGCCTGAAGCCAGACTCCATTCCTCTTGACCACCAGGGGACCTCCCTCATCTTTCTGTAGAAAAGTAGTGAAAGATTACAACTTTTCCTACTACATGACTATAAAATTTAAGAACTTAAAAAACCCTCATTGACTAATATCAATAAATTTTTCTCTAAAGTCTCTAAAAAATATTTGTGTAACATTGTGTGTACCATGCAGACATCGAAGCCTCCTATTAAATCACCAGCACAGATCATGTTGTCTGTAATAAGATGCGGTGCCAGCAAAGTAGCACACATAGAATTCAGGAAAAAAAAATTGTACGTATATTGCAGCACACCAGGAGAAGGCAAGGGCACTACACACACACAAACACACACACACACACACAGTTTTTATTACATCTATATATAGTACATTAATACTAAAGTAGATAGAAATGCCTCGCTTTATGTGGTTTAACACTTATAGTTATTTTACCATTTGTTTTAACGTTTCCCCAGCCTGTGAGCCAACACAAATTAGACTCAGGGAAAACACTGTCTTGACTGGCCAGGCACACAGGACGGATGTAGTCTGTGAAGGTCACTTTCTGTTGCAGACGCAGCAGGGCAATGTCATTTTCCTTAGTCTGGGGATCGTAGCTGGGGTGAATGCGGATCTTCAAAACACGTTTTTTGATCTCATGTGGATTGGAGCCTTCCAAAGTGGTTTTCCCCAAATACACAACCAGGTCACTTGGTTTTTTGCTGTAATGAAAAAAAATGTTTAGTTGTTTGTTCAGTCACCTCTCTGCATGGTGGTACATCTAGAACTATATATTGTTAATCTTACCCAGAAACACACTGTGCAGCAGTCAAAACCCAGAATTCATTGATGAGGGATCCTCCACAGAAATGGCTGCCTCCTTCCTGCAAACTAGCCATCCATGGCCAGATTCCATCTGAAGCACTATACCCCCCTACAACACGGGTATTTAATGGGGCAACACCGCATACTAAAGAAAAGGAGACACATTTGTTAGCGAAGGCGATGTCCGATGTCGTAGTATGCTCTGGCCCTATACCAATGCGACGTGGTGACGTAGCTTACAGCAGGTTATGGTCACTGAACCGCTGGATGTCCAGGTGGTGCTCCGAAAACAGTGTGGGCTACATCGATAATTGGAAAATCTTTTGAGGGCAAAGCTGGCCTGTTAGGACGGGACGGTGTCCATCCCACCCGGGAAGGAGCCGCTCTCCTGTCTTGTAACATAGCTCATAGTCTTAGAATAGGACTAGTTAATCGCTGACTACCCAGAGCCCAGGCCAAGCAGCAGACCAACAGGCTAATCCGACCGTCTGCTAGCTGCACAGAGTCGTCACTCAGGGTCCATAATATTGAGACTGTGTCTGTTCCCCGAGCTATACAATATAAATATAGAAAAACCCCAAAAGTTTGCTTTAGTAATTTAATAAATATAGATATTCGTAACTCAGAGAATACTGAACACACAGCCTGCACCTCTGATCTGAAGCTAGGATTGTTAAACATTAGATCTCTTACTTCTAAAGCACTTATGGTTAATGAAATGATCTCAGATCTGGAGTTTTGACATTTTATGTTTAACAGAAACCTGGATTAAACCGGACGAGTATGTAGCATTAAATGAAGCTAGTCCTCCAGCATTCAGCTACATACATCAGCCTCTCACCCTAATGGTAGAGGTGGAGGCGTAGCAGTTATTTATAATAATAATCTAACTATTGTACAGAAACATGGACGTAACTTTAATTCATTTGAAGCTCTCTACAGTAACCTTACATCTGCAGAGACAAATAATAAACAGAGCCAATCAATTTCTCTAGTTCTTATTTACAGACCCCCAGGTCCGTACTCTGAATTTCTTAGTGAATTTGCAGATTTTTTCTGTCTAACCTGGTTGTCTCCGCTGATAAAGCGTTAATTGCTGGAGACTTTAATATTCATTTTGAAAACTCAGACGACCCGCTGAGAACAGCATTTATGTCTCTACTCGACTCAGTGGGAGTAAATCAGTGTGTAATGGGACCCACTCATAAAGCTGGTCACACGTTAGATTTAATACTATCTCTCGGAATAAGTATAAGTAATATAGTAACAACTCCTCAGTGCGAAATTATTTCTGATCACCATCTTATATCGTTTAAAATGCGTCATACTAATAGTGCATCTGTAGCGCCACGCTACCGCTTTAAACGTACATTTACTTCAACTTCTGCTCAGAGCTTTATTAATTGTCTTCCAGACTTGTCTTCTGTCATTGGATCGCCGTCTGATCCAACAGAACTCGAGCAGGCGACTGAATATATAGATGCCGCATTCCGCTCTACATTAGATAACGTGGCTCCAGTTAAAAGAAAAATAATTAAAGATAAGAAACTCGCTCCATGGTATAATGAACACACGCGCTCTTTAAAACAGAGCGCCCGTAAACTAGAACGTAAATGGCGCCGAACTAGATTGCTGGTTTTCCAGGCAGCATGGAAAGAGGGAATTCTAGCTTATAAAAAAGCTCTTAGTGTAAATAGATCAACGTATCTTTCTAACCTTATTGAAGATAATAAAAATAATCCTAGATTTCTATTCGATACCGTCGCAAAATTAACTAGGAATAAGACGTCCTCAGAAACCTGCACCATAACTGCGTGCAGCAGTGAGGATTTCATGAACTTCTTTGATAATAAAATTGCAAACATTAGGCAGAAAATTAACATTTTAAAACCGGACCTTTCGAATGATTCTGATGATCAACTAACTGCATCAGATCAGAACTTAGAAAATTTCACTCCTCTGGAAGAGAAAAACCTAATCACGCTCATCTCTTCCACAAAACCGTCAACTTGTGTGTTAGATCCGATACCAACACACTTTCTTAAACAAATTGTACCGGCAGTATCAGAACCCCTGTTGAAAATAGTTAACTCTTCTCTCAGCAGTGGGTATGTTCCTAAATCTTTTTAAATTAGCAGTTATTAAACCTTTAATTAAGAAACCTGACCTTGACCAAAATGAACTCTCAAACTATAGACCGATATCTAACCTTCCGTTTGTCTCTAAAATTCTAGAGAAGGTAGTTGCGCAACAACTGTGCTCATACTTACAGAGAAATAACATACACAAACTTTATCAATCAGGATTCAGGCCTCACCACAGCACAGAGACAGCACTGGTCAAAGTAGCTAATGACCTCTTACTGGCATCCGACCAAGGTTGTGTCTCGTTGCTTATATTACTTGACCTTAGTGCGGCCTTCGACACTATAGATCACGATATTCTTCTCCGCAGATTAGAAAAATTAGTAGGAATTAAAGGAACAGCTCTTGCGTGGCTCAGGTCCTATTTAACCGATCGTTACCAGTTTGTAGATTTAAATGGTGATTATTCTGCGTGCTCCCTTGTAAAGTATGGTGTTCCACAGGGCTCGGTTTTAGGCCCACTTCTTTTCTCCCTTTACATGCTGCCTCTGGGAAACATAATCCGCAAGCATGATATCAGTTTCCACTGTTACGCTGATGACACACAGTTATACGTCTCATCAAGGCCTGATGCGAAAGGCCATTTTAATAAAATTGAGCAATGTGTGAAGGAAGTAAGAGATTGGATGCTTTGCAATTTCCTCTTGCTTAACGCTGACAAGACGGAGGTTCTGGTTCTAGGACCACAGGTAGCTAAAAGTAAGCTTCCTGATCACACCTTAACCCTAGACAGTCTTTCTGTTTCACCAAGTGCAACAGTAAAAGATCTGGGTGTGATTTTAGACTCCAATCTCTCATTTGAAGCCCATGTTGACAATATTAGCAGGATAGCGTTTTATCATCTCCGAAATATTGCTAAAATAAGAAATATCTTGTCGCTTACTGATGCTGAAAAATTAGTTCATGCGTTTATCACATCCAGGCTGGATTACTGTAACGCTTTACTGTCTGGATGTTCAACTAGGTGCATTAATAAACTTCAGCTAGTCCAGAACGCAGCAGCGAGAGTCCTCACTAAAACTAAAAGATACGAGCACATCACGCCGGTCCTATCCGCACTGCATTGGCTCCCAGTGAGACACCGCATTGATTTTAAAATACTACTTTTAACCTATAAAGCTCTAAATGGTCTCGCGCCGCAGTACTTAAGCGGACTTCTAGTGTCTTACGTTCCGCCACGCCTACTTCGATCAAAGGATGCAGGCTGCCTGTCAGTACCGCGTATTATAAAAACTACAGCAGGGGGCAGAGCCTTTTCCTACAGGGCCCCTATGCTATGGAATAACCTCCCTATGTATGTTCGGGAATCAGACACAGTCTCAGTGTTTAAGTCCAGGTTAAAAACATATTTATTTAATCAAGCATTTTGTATTGATTCCCCTTAGATAAAGGAGCAGATCCGGGGGACTCATGGGGGTTGAGTATTAAGGTGATCTGGTATGTTTAGATGCTGTCTTCACCCTCTCTTATTGATCACGGTGTTGATGATGAGAGCGGCCGGTTGCTTAACATATCAGGGAGCCCTCATGTCTGTGTTTCCCTCTGGTTCTCCTTTAGTTATGCTGACCTAGTAGTTAGTCTTGCCGGAGTCCCAGCTTTACTCTACATTATTCATTTTAATCAACTCCAAACCGTGTGATTACATTGTCACTTAACTGTTTTCCTTCTTTTTGACTTCCTTTCTCTCTCTCTCTCTCTCTCTCTCTCTCTCTCTCTCTCTCTCTCTCTCTCTCTGTTGAGCTACATACGCCACAACGGAGCTGCCGGTGATCCAGACCCCACCACCGGCCCGGTCCTGCGGGACCCTTCCCTGTGACCTGCCCACCGGATGATGCATCACCAGGGCGATCTAGGACGACCCACTTCGCCATAAAGACGTTTCGGCTGCTCTAAGGACTAATGATTATAGTTTGTTTCCACACACACACGCCTATGTAACCTCATGATCCCTGCTACCTATTTTCACCCAAATGAGGATGGGTTCCCTGCTGAGTCTGGTTCCTCTCAAGGTTTCTTCCTATCTCATCTTAGGGAGTTTTTCCTTGCCACCCGTCGCCCCCGGCTTGCTCATCAGGGACAAACTGTTTTATGTTTAATTCTGTTTTATAATTTCTTCAATTGTAAAGCTGCTTTGTGACAATCATCATTGTGAAAAGCGCCAAACAAATAAAACTGAATTGAATTGAATTGAAATTGAATTGAATAGATATTCAATTCAATCCAATTCAGTTTTATTTTGTTTGGCGCTTTTTACAATGGTGAAATCAGTTTGTCCCTGATGAGCAAGCCGAGGGTGACGGTGGCAAAGAAAAACTCCCTGAGATGGAAATAGGAAGAAACCTTGAGAGAAACCAGACTCAACAGAGAACCCGTCCTCATTTGGGTGAAAAAATATGAAAGATATGACTGAGTCGTGCACTTTTCCATTATAAAATATAATTAGATTTTCCTTGCATGCTATTTTACTTTTTAATATTATTATATTTTTCCAAACTCAAGATCCGCCATGTTAAACTGCGCTACATAAAAGGTACTTACCATTTTCCGCTGAAGGGCCACCTGCAATCAGAGAAAATGTTTAAGAAATGAAGAAGAAGTCCAGATTTAACCATGCTGTAAGCGGCTGTGCTGCCCCCCTTCATCGTAATTTAACTCAAATGAACAAAAACTCAGCTGTGCAAGTAAATAAAAACACAACAGTCTAAAGTGTAAAAAGAATAAAAATAAAAAGCTCTTCTTTTCTATCCCATTCACTGTAATGAGACTAAATTAAGGGTGTTATTACAGGAGTCTTACCTTTTACATAGCAGAACAGGGTAAAGAACAAACACCCCAACGTCAACATCTCTGCACTCAACGCTGTGTCTCTGTCTGTGGACTGTATCTATACCTCCTCCCTGGAGCTCTTATATACTCGCACTCGCATGTTTTTTTTTGGCATCTGACTCATAATTCCCTATACATAGCTTTTAAACTATGATAATTACACAGGTCGAATTTGTCAAAATTTATATAAGGGTTAAGGTTTAAATCACAACATACAGAAGAAGGACTATTAACTAAGGATGACATTTAAAGGTTATCTGCCTGGGGTAAACTGCCTGGGAGCAGTCATTACACAAAGCTATTGGAAATATTCAAACTATTCTTGCCAGACCTGAGCAGCCAAGCAGAAGTAGACCTGTTTGCGTCTCGTTTGAGGCCATCGAGGCCATATTCTAATCCACTGCTCGTGCCATGAGAAAAATCATTGCCATTGCTCATATTTTCTTTAAATTATTTAATTTAAGAATGCAACTGCCCTTTTAGGAACTTATTCATTATGTGATCACAAAAATAAACGGGTGTAAAAAAAAAGATATAAATTGTTTTCAGTAAATGGCAGAGCTAATGCTGTGCAACTGATTTGTCAGGTTGCGGTATATGTATAACTTTTATTAAATTAAAAGTTGATAAAAATATAAATTAACCTGGTCTGTTATTCTATCACTATTGTTTCCTCCAGTTCAAAAGTTGACAATTTATTTATTTGAGTTTCTTGTGCTAAATTTACAGAATTTGCAGAAAACAGAAAAAGTAACAAAAATCTTAATGTTTTATTACTTTATTTAGACTATAGAGACTGATCTGCCTATCAGTGACAAAAACTAGTTTCTGAACAGAACTCTGTTCTAGTAACTTGTGTAACAATGTGATCACTGCAAATCCAGTGTAGTGTATTACACTAAAACAGGGCCATATTGTGTATCTTTCTTCATGTCAGACAATTCAGTAACCTGTTTAATCCCCAATTCTTTCTTGCAACTTCAGTACATGGATTTTACTCCTTAGACCCCTTAAACACATAAATTTTATGCCTAATTTGATATTATTTTATTTTATTAAGTTAGTGAATTATTAGGTTTTATACTTGGTTAAACTAGTGAACAGCGCAGTCGGAATTAATGTGAATGTATTAATTAGACCTATTTACACATTTAAAACTTAAGATGACAGTAACATATCCAACATATATAATCACATGTGTTGGATATTGTTATATTATTGATATTGTTTATCACATCCAGGCTGGACTACTGTAACGCTTTACTGTCTGGATGTTCAACTAGGTGCATTAATAAACTTCAGCTAGTCCAGAACGCAGCAGCGAGAGTCCTCACTAAAACTAACAGATACGAGCACATCACGCCGGTCTTATACACACTGCATTGTCTCCCAGTGAGACACCGCATCGATTTTAAACACTACTGTTAACTTATAAAGCTCTAAAACTAACAGATACGAGCACATCACGCCGGTCTTATACACACTGCATTGTCTCCCAGTGAGACACCGCATCGATTTTAAACACTACTGTTAACTTATAAACACTAAAACTAACAGATACGAGCACATCACGCCGGTCTTATACACACTGCATTGTCTCCCAGTGAGACACCGCATCGATTTTAAACACTACTGTTAACTTATAAACACTAAAACTAACAGATACGAGCACATCACGCCGGTCTTATACACACTGCATTGTCTCCCAGTGAGACACCGCATCGATTTTAAACACTACTGTTAACTTATAAACACTAAAACTAACAGATACGAGCACATCACGCCGGTCTTATACACACTGCATTGTCTCCCAGTGAGACACCGCATCGATTTTAAACACTACTGTTAACTTATAAACACTAAAACTAACAGATACGAGCACATCACGCCGGTCTTATACACACTGCATTGTCTCCCAGTGAGACACCGCATCGATTTTAAACACTACTGTTAACTTATAAACACTAAAACTAACAGATACGAGCACATCACGCCGGTCTTATACACACTGCATTGTCTCCCAGTGAGACACCGCATCGATTTTAAACACTACTGTTAACTTATAAAGCACTAAAACTAACAGATACGAGCACATCACGCCGGTCTTATACACACTGCATTGTCTCCCAGTGAGACACCGCATCGATTTTAAACACTACTGTTAACTTATAAAGCTCTAAATGGTCTCGCACCGCAGTACTTAAACGAACTTCTAGTGTCTTACGTTCCGCCACGCCTACTTCGATCAAAGGCTGCAGGCTGCCTGTCAGTACCGCGTATTATAAAAACTACAGCAGGGGGCAGAGCCTTTTCCTACAGGGCCCCTATGCTATGGAATAACCTCCCTATGTATGTTCGGGAATCAGACACAGTCTCAGTGTTTAAGTCCAGGTTAAAAACATACTTATTTAATCAAGCCTTTTGTATTGATTCCCCTTAGATAAAGGAGCAGATCTGGGGGACTGATGGGTGTTGAGTATTATGGGATGTTAGATGTCTTCCCCTCTCTTATTGATCACGGTGTTGATGATGAGAGCGGCTGGTTGCTTAACATATCAGGGAGCCCTCATGTCTGTGTTTCCCTCTGGTTCTCCTTTAGTTATGCTGACCTAGTTAGTTCTGCCGGAGTCCCAGCTTTACTCTACATTATTCACTTAATCACTCCAAACCGTGTGATTACATTGTCACTTAACTTTTCTCCTTCTTTTTGCCTTCCTTTCCCTCTCTCTCTCTCTCTCTCTCTCTCTCTCTCTCTCTCTCTCTCTCTCTCACTGTTGAGTTACATACGCCACAACGGAGCTGCCGGTGATCCAGTCCCCACCACCGACCCATCCTGTGGGTCCCTTCCCTGTGACCTGCCCAGCGGATGATGCATCACCGGGCGATCTAGGACGACCCACTTCGCCATAAAGACGTTCCGGCTGCTCGCTAAGGACTGATGATTATAGTTGTTTACACACACACACACACACACACACACACACACGATGTAACCTCATGATCCCTGCTACCTGTTTTCACCCAAATGAGGATGGGTTCCCTGTTGAGTCTGGTTCCTCTCAAGGTTTCTTCCTATCTCACCGTCGCCCCCGGCTTGCTCATCAGGGACAAACTGATTTATGTTTAATTCTGTTTTATAATTTCTTCAATTGTAAAGCTGCTTTGTGACAATCACCATTGTAAAAAGCGCCAAACAAATAAAACTGAATTGAAAATTGAATATATGTTGCTGTTTACTATGTGTAAAGTTTTTAAGTTTTAAATATGTAAATAGCTTGAAGCACTCACTGTGGACAGGTGCGCCACACCTGTTTTAGTTACGTAATGAAACAGATGGGCTGTCTGTTAGGAACATTTGTCATAGGCTCTTTTATTCTCTTTGTTCCACCGGTTTACAGCAACCTCAGAATACTTCCCAGCAAAATTGGTTGCCATGGTTACAACACTGGTATCCTTAGACTATAACAGTAACCTTCTCCCCTGTGTATAAATTTTTGAGCTTTCACAAAGCATTTTTTTTTTATATATGTATGAGAAACATCTTGCAGGCGGCACTGTTTCAGAGTGCAAGGCATCCATAACCTCGTTTTGTCATTAAATCAAGAATGCTTAGTAAGGTGAGCATCCCTGAAGGAATTTCCGCTTGTTTGGCTAGACCCTGTCCTAGGCCAACTTTAGGCAGATGTGTGTGTACTCCACAATAGGGCTTCATATGATGCATGTACCATGTAGGCGATAAAAAGCTCCACAATTTATACCCAAACCTGATTGGTTTTTTTCCAGACGAATTGCCTGCCATAATAAGGTATTATGCTTTCATCAAAATTTCTGGTATGGCAGTATATATGGCAGTACGGACCGAACTTTGTAAAAAGTGTAGTTTGTGACCTCGCAGTTATCCACCAGATAGATTTGGGCCATTATCTCATCAAAGTGATTACTTATCATTGCTTTGTTGATAGCGTTATTGTAGACATCATAGTCATATGACCAAAACATGTGCCATCATGGCACGGAACTGTAGCCAACCTTATAAAAGGTCAGCAACTCAATGGAACACCATTTAGCTCTCAGGAGCATCTGCCTCATCCTCCAGAACAGTTTGCCTTTCCACAGTATACCTGGCACGAAAATTTATTTCAGTAAAACTGATTATCGGTGTGACTCTATTACCTATTGTTACGTGTTGCTGATGAAGGGGAGCGGGGAGACAATGAGAGTAGATGCAACAGGTATTTATTTAAAAGAAACAACAGAACAAACAAATGGAAACTGCTTTATAAGAAACAAGCACAAAGGAGAGACAGAACAGAACACACTGGTTGGATAGCGGTAAGCATTAGCTATAACAATATTTTAAGCATATGAGGACGAAGGAACCTGGAACACTAAAACGTTAGACAACCACATAACCAAATTAATCAGAGGATGGGATCAGGTCATGGCCAGAGTCTCGGGGTGGGATCAGGTCTCGGACAGAGTCATGGGGTAGGGTAAGGGTAAGAATCAGGACCTGAGTTGGACCCGGGACAGAACCAGCGGTTAGTGTCAGGTCCTGGGTGGCAGCAGGGGACAGGGTCAGGGACCTGAACAAACCTTAGAGTCTGGGGCAGGTCCCAGATAAAACCAGGAGTCAAGGGTAGGTCCTAGTCGAAACCAGGAGGAGACCTGGAAGGAGGCAGTGGTTAGAGTCAGAGACAAGTCTGGGTCAGGTAAAAGGGGCTCTTAGGGGTGGAACTGGCCTGCATCTGCGTTGCAGGGCCCAGGGTAAACGAAGACCTATCGGAGACCAGCACCCACTAAACATACTCACAATTTTATGCTGTGAACACGTGAATATACCGCCCTCTGGTGGTCAGGTGATATAAACATGCCATTATTTAGCTTTTTATGGTAAATGCGTGACATTCAATGGTTCAATGGTTCAATGGTCAAAATAGTTTATTAACATGCACAAGTTTTACGTCTGACTTCATTCCATCATTTAATTGCAGCTATAAAATCTGATCAGGAGGAGATTGTAGAGTTTATAACAGTCATAACACATGGAAATGACTATAAAGCATTATAACCTCAAATACAGGAAGTGTTTCAGTAATGAGACATACAGTCTGCACAGCTGGGATCATCAATATCACATTCATTCCCACTCCCAAGAGCACAATCCGATCTCATCCGATCTAATCCAATCCAGTCTAATCCAATCTCATCCAATGTAACCTAATCCAATCTAATCTAATTCAAGTTATAAGTAATTAATTTATGTTATAATGTCAAATCTGATTCTGGTGTTCAGTTTCTGTGAGGACTGCAGTTTCTTTACTCTAATCTAATCAAATTCAATCTAATCCAATCTAATATTACCTGATCTCATTCGCTCTAATCCAGTCTAATCCAATCTTTAGAATCCAATCCAATCTAATCTAATTCAATCTAATTTGGTCTAACTTAATCCAATCCGATCTAATCTAATCCAATCTAATCTGATTTCAATCTAATTTAATCCAGTCTATTTATAATTTAATCTAATCTAATCCAATTCAATTCAATCTAATTTAATAATCCAATCTAATCTAATCCAAGTTATAAGTAATTTATTTTATATTATAATGTCTAATCTGATTGGGGCGTTCGGGTTTCTGTGATGACTGCAGTTTCTTTACTCTTTATTATCAGACTCATGTGGGATTTTATATCTCAGTGGTTTTAACCTGAACAGAGGAAAACAGAGACGCTTAAATCTGAGCAACAACAGCAACTGACTAAAACTATAAAAAAAAGAAAGAAAGAAAGAAAGAAAATAAAGAACAGGAAATGAAGAACAGAGAAGTAAACATATAAAACGATGATATCATTAATTAAATTAATTATTAAAATAAATAAAACAAAGGAAATGAATCTTTTTAATGACGAAGGCTTTTGGTAACAGAGGAGAATTTGTGCTGAGTGCAGGCGTAAATTCCTCATCAGATGGTTGGCACACACAAACACACGCGCACACACACACACACACACACACACACACACAAAAAAAAAAAGAAATTCTGAAATTAAGAATTAAGAACTTTCCCACTTCCCTAAACACTCTGAATCTCTGCTGTAGAAACTTCCTCAATCCTCACTTCCTCTCCCGCCGCCATCATTTCCCTTCCCTTCAGTGTCCGACATCAATCACAGCGTTTATACCTCAAGCACAGAAATATAAAACTCATCCTCTCATTTATTCACAGACTTTCATTTCGTTTCTCTATCATTCCTTTCCTGCATGTGAAAAAACTCATAACTACAAATGGATTTATTATGAAGCTAAAACTATCATTTACTATTAACATCACTAAACACTAAACAACACTAACCTAAACAATTAAACCAAACACCAGTGAGCGTAAATAATTAACCCTGATTATCCTGATCAAATACACAGAACTGGAACGAATTCTGGTGCCTTTAGTGGCATCACGGTGGATCTTTGAGAATAAATAAACCTCAGCGGTGCAGCAGAGTCGAATGTTGGTTGTTCGGTTAATCGACCGGATAAAATGGAAATGCTAAACATGCAGACAAAAACGAAAAAGGGCAGGTTAACACTGTTGCCTCAGAGTATAAAAGTCCTGGGTTCGATTCCCCTGCAGGGGTCTTTCTGTGTGGAGATGTTCTCCCTGTGCTTGTGTGTGTTTACTCCGGGTTCTCCGGGTTCCTCCTACAGTTCAAAAACATGTATGTTAGATTGATTGGTGATTCTAAATTGCCCATAGGAGTGAGTGAGTGTGTGTGTGTGTGTGTGGCCCTGTGATGGACTGGTGACCTGTCCAGGGTGTCCCCCTCCTGTCTTTCGCTCTTTCAGAGAAAGCTGGGATAGACTCCAGCAGATCCCTGTGACCCCGAATTAGGGAATAAGTGGATATAGACGATGAATGAATGAAAAACTAAACGATTGTAATTGTTGGCTTTCCACTAACAAATAACTGTAGGCATTGGATTTTTGTACACTTTCATCTGTTTTTTGTTGTAGAAGGATGTGTGGAAGAAAAGATAGTTGTTTATCGACCACCACAATGGCAGGCAAATATTTCAGTTCATCATAAAACTGTCTGTTTTCTTCTGTATATAAGGACGTCCAACCAGATCTGCTGATTTTCTGTTTTATGGACAGAGTCTAAAGCATTTTCTTTATTACAGTTATGTCTTCCATCCTGTTTTTCTTACTTCCTGCCCTCTTTCTGAATTTCACACTTGAATACAATCACGTGATTACAAACAAGCTGTTCGTCCTGATTCTCCATTCACACCTGTTCACCTGTAGCCACTCCCACCAATCAACACACACATTAAAAGCAGTTGAGACTCTTACAAAATGAAAACAATCGGGACAGCTGCGCTCATTAGCATTTCTGTGGCAGATAATTGTTGTAATCGTTGATGCAAATCACAGCTCCAATTTATGTACCTGTTTCCGCGGTGACCACATCGTAGCGCAACGCTAACTGTTAGCAAGCACAACAGATTTGTTACATAGTAAATAGATTTATAGTAAGCAGTTATCTGCGATGGTGCTTTAGTGGTTGTCCCGCTAGCTGTAAAATAACAAATTAGCAAAGATTTGTTATTGCTGATTATTTCTGCCATCATCACCAACTTTTTTCCATTGTACATGAACGCAGCGTAAGAACTGGACATGTACCTACGTACCGACTCATCGTAACCCTGAGATTTTTGCAACCACAAAAGTCTTAATGAAAAGGAAATGAAGTAACGCTGATGTGGAGTGGAACATTTGAGGAACGTCTTCATAACACTGCTAATCAAAAGGCGCCAAAAGAGGAAGGCAACATTATTTATAACTTTATTTATTTATTACTTTATATTGGCTCTGTGCTGTTCCACTCAGGGGCTTAAAACCGATCTAATTTGCCACGTAAAGCAGAATTGATCATTTTCTGGGTCTGTCTGTGTTTAAACATAATTACACCCCCCCAATGCCAGGAACATTCAGTGTTTCTAAATAGGACATGTGTTTAACATGACTTCCTTCCAGTATTGAGAAACAGAAGTGGGGTAAAACACACACACACACACACACACACACACACACACTGAGGTATTTTATGAACTATGATGAGGCAAGTGGGAGGAGATAAGAGAAGCTAACATTGGAAGACTAAGAGAGAAAGACGGGTAAAGACAAACACACAGAGCTGCAGAGACCTGGAGCTGAAGGTAAGATTTCATCATTCTTTAAGTTCTTTTAGCTGAATCAAATGAGTAAAGTTTTTCTATCTGAATTGAAAGGTGTTCTATCGAAGAACCCATGGTGTCCTAAATCACAGGTTCGAGGTGTTAGGAAGGAATTCTAAGGTTACATTAAACCTTTAAAGTCTTTAAAAAGTGTTCTTCGGTTGTTCCTCTAATGGAACTCATCCACAGTCTCAGTAGAACCTCATAACTGAGTGTATTAACTGTAGAATAAACCATTTTTAATTTATTTTAGCTTAAATTTAATTCCATGCAACTTTATTTCTTTCACATAAAAGTTTATTTCTTTAAAAAAAAAACTCTTCAACCTAAACACAGACCAACACCAAGCAGTCACTCAATCACTATTTTAATCACCATATAATTTACATAAACTATTTGGATTTTTTTAATACTCCAATGTGAAATGCTGTGAGTGTGTTAACGGTAGAATCTTGGGTTCTTTCAGGGTTTTTAACATCTTGTTTATGCAGTTACGCTGACAATTAACAGATAAATGTTAAACCACTCGCAGGTTCTAGATAAAACAAAAACATCTGTTTCTTTAGATAACTGAAGATTCACATGATTCAATTGGCAGTGTTTTACACCAGATATAACAAGAAAATCTAAAGAATAACTTGACGTTTACTAGAGGTTCTTTACAGGTTCCCTTTAAAACTTCTACGGCAAATTAGATCCATTTCTCTGAGTGGAAAAGCGCAAAGCTAATAAAGGGTTAATGAATAAAGCATTTGGCAGACACTCTTATCCAGAGTGACTTACATTTAGTAGTTTTATCCATCTGAGCCCCTTAGGCATCAAGAGCCGTGCTTCAGGGCCCACTGGCGGCAGTTTGGCGGTCCTGGGCTTCGAAACCACAATTTTTGGATTGGTAGATCAACACCATAAGCACTGAGTTCCTTCATCCATCTATAACATAAATAAAGTTGGAATATTGACCCTTTTCTTCTCTGGCCTTGTTGTTAGCAGTGTTATGAGGACGCTCCTCAAATGTTCCACATCATCGTTACTTCATTTCGTCTCTTTTACTAGATTCCGATTTTTCCCTGTAAGTCTTTAGAGTTTCAGAAGAGGTGGTTCTTCATCAGAACTAGAATTATTTTCTCTAGAAACTGGCACATGACATCTGCTTAATGATGAGACTCAATGGAATTTTGGACGTTAGCTTTAAAATGATCATATTAAACACAGTAAAAACATTTAACTCAATAATACACCCCTAACAGGTTCTAGAATTAAAGAGAAATATACGAAGTAGCTTGGAATATATACAGTACATGTACAATACACACACTCTTAGAACAAAAGGTTCTGACAGGTTCCCCAGGGTTCAAGTTTCTGATAACAAAAATGCCTCTATTTTATTAATAACTTATTATTTATAAAAAAAAAGTGCACAGCTGCTCTGGAGGTAAACATCTGCTTCCGAGAAACTGCTTTAGTGTCATAAAAGAAGCCATGGAAGAAGGTAAATATTTGATTGAGTTGTTTGAGTCACAGCTGAGTTTTAAAGGGCAATAAGATTTATGTTCAAAAGCAATCAGAGGATTTTGAGAAAAAATCCTTACATAAGGTTTGTGTCTCCAGTGAAGGAGTAAGTAATTAACCTAGTAAACAGGGACTTTTATACACACAGAAGAAAAAACTTTTATAATGAAAGCTTGAGCACTTTAAGGTGCAAAACACTTTAACTTTTTCCTTGTTTTTACTGTGTCATTCACCAGGATGTCGCTGAACACCACAGAGCTCTATGGGAACGACTCATTTTCCTGCGCCTCCCCCTCGGTGGAAGGTTACCGCTACTTCGGTGTGTTTTGGGGCTGCTTCGTGACGGTGGTGGGAACTCTGGGAAACGTCCTGACTGTCCTAGCTTTTGCCACTGATGCCCGTCTGCGCACTCGCTTCAACGTCCTCATCGTGAACCTGGCGCTGGCCGACATTTTGTACTGCACTATTCTGCAACCAGTAAGCGTAGACTCCTACCTGCACCTACACTGGAGGGGCGGAGCTAAATGGTGTCAGATGTTTGGGCTTCTCCTTTTCTTGTCCAACAGCGTGTCAATTATTTCATTGTGTCTCATAGCTATGAGTAGATACTTGGTGGTTGCTCATCGGAATTCGAGAGTCGCACGACTGCTGTTGTCTCATAAGGGAGTCGCTGTGCTCCTCGTAAGTTCCTGGGCACTTGGTCTTGCCAGCTTTGGCCCTTTGTGGCCTGTTTATGTCTTTGCACCTCAGGTCTGCACCTGCAGCTTCCATCGCATCAAAGGTCGTCCTTACACCACCATTCTGCTGTTTCTGTACTTCTTTCTTGGATTGGGTTTTGTTGGACTTTTCTACTTCCTGATCTACCGTAAAGTGCGTGTTGCAGCGAAGGCACTGATCAAATACAGACCAAGTCGACGTTCCTCAAGGCGCAAACAGCCTGAGCCCGAGGGGACAGATGGGGATGATAGCGGGATTGGGATCGGAACCACAGCGACTCAGAGCAGTGGGGTCAGTGAACAGGGGGATGAAATACACCAAAGCAAGACCAGTGTTAACGAGCCTCAACCCATCTCCACTGTCTCTAATGCTGTTAATGTAGCAGCAAAAGAAAAAAAAGATTTACCCAAAGCTGTAGCTCCGGCTCCACCTGCAGCACCAGCACAAGCAACGTCCTCAGGAGAAGACAGCGAATTCAAACGTGTAACCCGGATGTGCTTCACTGTCTTTCTGTGCTTTGTAGGATGCTTCGCACCTTTCCTGCTTGTAAACATTTTGGATAAAAAAAACCAAGCTCCACAGGTGCTCCACATGTTTTGTGCAAACCTCACATGGCTTAACAGCTGCATTAACCCACTGCTCTATGCAGCCATGAACCGTCAGTTTAATCAGGCCTATCAGGACCTGCTGACCAAAGCAGCATGGCCAATAATGCGATTATGGAAAAAGAACTGAAGGACATGTAGCCAAAACTGCCAAGCTAGACCAAATGCGGAACCAAAATCCAGATGGTGGAACTGGACCTAATCCAAATCCCGATATAAACAATAATCCAATAATAAACCTGGATTAAAACATCCATCCATCCATCCATCCATTGTCTATACCTGCTTATTCCTAATCAGGGTCACAGGGATCTGCTGGAGTTTATCCCAGCTGTCATTGGGTGGGTCAACCTGGACAGGTCATGAATTAAAAGTTCCTCTTTGTTACCCTGGTTTTATTCTTTTAAGGCAAAAGGAGCAGGTTTAGGTCTGACTCCACCCCCAGGACTATAGGATGACTGGAAGCTAAATCAAGCCCAAATCAACCCTCTGGACATCTAGTTCAACAGTAACAATATGCAAGAAATTTTAATTATGATGCACAGGGAGCAAGAGGGCAAGATTAAATCTGATACCACTGTTTGGGCCCTTAAGCAAGTCCCTTAACCCCGTATCTGCTCAGTTTATAAACGAGATAAATGTAAGTCAATCTGGATAGGGGCTTTATCATAACGCCAGAAATGTAAATGTTTTTTACTAAAAGAGAAATAAAGAGAGCGATGTGTCTAAGTCTTGATATCCGGCTGAAGAATGTGTGTATTTTATGTGTATATTTGTAAGCTGTACATTTCTAATAAATTACAAAAAGACACTTCTTGCCTCAGATGGTTACTGAGTCAGTATTATTTACCCCCAATGCTGCAAACAATCTGATCAGGTTAGCAATAAAGCACGAAACACAAAGTTCTCAGTGTTAAAAAACGTATAAAGTTACAGATTCACTGGTACAAAACAGCGACACCGGAGACTCATTACACCACATCAGCATCCACACGCAGCCATACAAACCCCCGGGAACAAACCCTTACTATACAGGGAAACAGGAAACTATTAGGGGTTGTGTGTCATTTTCACTTGTAGATTGAAATCAAATTAAATTTATATTTAGCAGATTTAATGCATGATTCTAACTGGGGTCATTTACATCAGTGGTTTCCACCCTTCTTTTGCCGGAGACCCCCTCTTCCTCAAGAAAATATTTTGATAATGATATTATGACTCTTGGTATGTCCTGCATTTTGTGTTTCCAGTGTTGCTGCACTGGGACTCGAATTGGTGATCTTTTCCTCACCTGCAGGGTCCAGTATGTCCGGGTCATCACTATCAGCTGCTGAAGGAGAATCAGTGCGTCGTTTCAGGAGAACATCAGTTTCAGTTATTTGGAATCAGAACAAATTACACTCGTTTATGGAGAACAAATTACAAATGTGTCCATTTTTTGGTAATCTTCGCAGGGGACGACGTTCTGCTTTACCAATTTTCCTTGTAAGAATTAAATTTTTTTTTACAGTAGTGATGTACCGCATACCTCCGGGAGCCACTCAAAACATGTTTGAGTCGGTAGAAAGCAAGTCAGTCCTCCACCCGCATTAACAACGTACTCTAACTCCTTTTTTCACCCAGGTTTTTCACTGTCGACAGATCGGTGGCGTGCGTATTGTATCTATATCTTAAATATTTTTTTAACAAAAATTAAAAAAAATGTTTTTATTGTTTTTATATGCAAATGAAAAAAAAATGTTTTTTAGTGTTGGAAATTTTTAATAAGTTGGTCATACTTGTTCATTTTTGGGTGACTGTAATGGGAACTAATGTAATAATTGGAATTGGTAAACATCCGAACCATTTTGAACCAATTAATTAGTATAACACGGTTCACTTGTAGGCGCATTTTGAACCAAGTTAAATTAGTTGAACGGGCATATAGGCGCTGTTGTTGAATCTGCATATATATCTTATAAACAATCGATAACCGGTAATGAAAAATTGTTAAATATCTGGAAAAATATCAGTGACACTGACTATCAGTCGAGCTCTTTTCTGCTGATTACAGGATAATAAAATTTATTAAAATTATAAGCAACTGAATGACATGAACGAGTCGATTCCTACAAAAAAAACACTGAATAAACGTATTAGCATATAAACTTGTTTAAAGAAGAAGAAGTGCCTTTATTGATTGGTGCATTTACATTCCAAAACATTTACAGGACATCCAGTCAGCAGACTTTAGTGGTTTATTCAAAGTTCACTGAGATTAAAGATCGTATTACCATCATTTCATTCTGAGTGAGTTTTACTAAAGGAATAAGTACCGTACAGGGAATTTATTCCTTGCAGAAATTTTCTAAAGTGCTTTATTAGTTTCATTCATATTATATTTAATTTAATCGAAATCGATATTGTTTACATCATTTCATTGAGTGAAGTTTTACTAAAGGAATAAGTGCCGTAACAGGGAATTTAAATTCCTTTGCAGAAATTTTTTTTCAGAAAGTGCCTTTTTCAAAGTGTCTATTATTAGTCATAAATCATATTTCATATTATTATTTATTAGTTTGTTGTTCCGACTCCGGGACCCACTCCAGTGGACAAGCAGTAAATGTTACTACTGATAACTCTGCTATAATCTAACAAAAAAAAATAGGCTGTTTCTTAGACCCGCCTACTCCTCTGTCCACCACACAAGCACAGGAACTAGGAGTTTAACATTTTATAAATGGATTTGTTTTTTTAAAACCGAGCTGCACCATCTGCTGGAAATAATATTTAAATGCACTGTAGAAGATTCCTCCAGATTCGATTGGTTGAAGCACAGCCTAGCTTTAGAGTAACACAAAAAAGAGCTAAAAGATCAAAAGTACATCGGAATAATAAAGAGATAAACAGAAATAATGACATTTAAAGGTTTGTTCTACTCCCCCTGAATGTGCAAGATGGAAGGATCGCTAAAGAAAATGGCCTCCGAGAGCATGTCCATAAAATGTCCAGAGTTGTGGGAGCCCTTCAGAGGAATATCGGCTAAAGGATCTGTAATGAAGTCCAGAGTATCCAGGAAGCCCCCTGAAACGTCACTGGTGGACAGGGCGGGACTGTCGCCGCAGCCGGACAACATCGGAGAATTCTCAGGACCTAGCAGCATGATGTCATCGCTTACATCATCGCTCACCTCAGGAGGAGAAGGAGGGTCTTAAAGACAGATGGAAACAGATTTTAGCGTGAGTAAAAACCAGATTACTGAGATGTAATATTTATATCTATTATATCAATCAACACTGTGCGATTTTAATATAAAGCAGTTCAATTTGATATATTTAAATAAAACTTCCACATTGTTTTTGCAACCAATTAGCATAAAACAAAAATAACAAAAGATTATTTCTTGCTGATTTACAGTCGTGACCTAACAGCCATTTAACTGAATCTGCAGGACTAGCGCTCCCTAGTGTCTAAATGTTAAAGTAGGGTTAGTTCACCCAAAAATTCCTAAATTAACACCCCCCATTAGTCCTGTTCCAAACCCGATAGACCTTCTTTCATCTTTGGAACACAATTTAAGATATTTCTGATGAAATCTGGCGGCTCTCTGTTGCTCCCGTAGACAGTAAGGTAACTACCACATTCAAACCCCAGACCATGTGACATCAGTGGTTTTACTGTAATATTACGAAACAACAAGAATACTTTCAAAAGCAACGGAAACAAAAATACTGACTTTATTTCACATGCATCACTTGTGGACGTGCGTTTATGAGAGTACGATGACGGATGCGCGTTAAGGCGCCGTGGCTGACGCATAACCCGCATAATGATGTTATACATACGCCTTGTTTACACGCCGAGACAAATGCGTGCTGTATAAAAGCTATTGAATTCCACGCCATTTAAAAGCCAAAACCAAACCAAAAAAAACTAAATTCAGTCATTGTAGATTTCGATTAGTTTTATACGTCACACGTCTTTTTTCGAGTGCAAACAAGGTGCAACTCATGTAAGTAAGTAAATGTGTGACCACCAAGTGACGAGTTATGTGGAAAGTCGTAACAAAATTGTTTTTCTTTGCTGAAAAAAAAAAAAATGTTGTTTCATAATATTACAGTTGAACTCCAGGGGTTCCAGGGGTGTCCAATCTCGGTCCTGGAGGGTAGGGTTGGAGCTAAACTCTGCAGGACACCCCGACCCTCCAGGACCGAACCACATGCAGACGCAGACGCAGAGTTAGATGCAGATGGAAGGTTAGTCGAAGCACAACGATTTATTTGCACACCGAATGAAAGGTCACATGACCCGGACCTGCTAAACATTCAAACAGCGTGCCGTTATCAGACAATCATCGAAGAGGAAAGGTAAGGATGTTCTGATTGGCTGTCGGGGGGATAAGGAGGCGGGACTCACCATTGTGCTGAGCACACAGATCAGGGGCTGGACTTCCAGATGTGCTCGTACACCCGTTCCTGTCACAACCAATCACACAGCAACATAGTTACCATGGCAACCGCCCTAACTCTCTTTATCACGTTCACTCTTTCTGCCTTCAATTCAGTTCAATTCAGTTTTATTTGTTTGGCGCTTTTTACAATGATGATTGTCACAAAGCAGCTTTACAATTGAAGAAATTATAAAACAGAATTAAACATAAATCAGTTTGTCCCTGATGATAAAAAAAAAACAAAAAAAAAAAATCACCCTTACTCTATTCAACAGGTTTTTTGTTGTTGCACCTTTTTGTGATCTATTATCAGCATTGAGATGTTTTTGATGTGACTTAAAGCACTTCTTGTACGTCGCTCTGGACAAGAGCGTCTGCTAAATGCTCCAAATGTGATGAGCAAGCCGGGGCGACGGTGGCAAGAAAAAAACTCCCTGAGATGAGACAGGAAGAAACCTTGAGAGGAACCAGACTCAACAGGGAACCCATCCTCATTTGGGTGAAAACAGGTAGCATCAGTCCTTAGCGAGCAGCCGGAACGTCTTTATGCCTTGCTCTCTGCCTCTCTCTCCCTCCTTTTCTATCTTTCTCACCCAGTCTGTCCGTCTGGCTGTCTGTCTGTCTCTCTCTCTCTCTCTCTCTCTCTGTTACTCTCGCTCTCTGTCTCTTTCTCGCTCTGTCTATTTCTCGGTTAATAATGATAAAACAGCTCTGGGGCCTTAGAATCATTCTAACTGCTGCAAACAATAACAATAGAGAACCGGGTTCTGACACCCTGACCGATGATGACCCATTTTACAGTCTTGTCCTTTATTATTATTAAAGTCCTTGTGACTTTAGAGGAAACGTTACAGCATTACATACCACGTGTTATGTTTAATGTGATAAAACCACACCATCACATGTCCCAAATCACCACTGGAGTGTTTATATTAGTGTATAGGGTTAGCTTATTGCAGCTTTAATATTAGCCATGAAATTATTTAAACAAAACACACACACAGACACACACACTCACACTCGTTTTAGTTAGTTTAACACGTAATATAGAGAATAAACTGGAGTGTGAGGATGTTAATTAGTTCTGACAGATGTGCTCTTTATGATGTGTTGTGGTTTCTATAGCGACGGGACGTGTACGGCACACGCTGTACATTTCTGGAAGGAGACTTCAGCGCCGTCACTTCATCGGAAAGAGAGAGACAGAGAGAGAGAGAGAGAGAGAGAGAGAGGGAAAAGAGAAGCTGCTGAGGGAGGCAGTCTGTATAACGGCTATAATGTGACTGACTGAAAGTGTGTGTGTGTGTGTGTGTGTGTGTGTGTGTAGTTCTCAATAAGCTGTTGTGATTTTAGCAGGAAATAAACACTCAGGGTCGTGCAGTGTTTGTGCTGCAGTGTAAATACTCACTCTTTCGAGACAACCACCAGCTTAGTTTTGATGTATTTAATGTAAGGGCTTTCCTCTGAAACACACACGCACACACACGCGCACACACACACACACACACACACACACAAATCTTCTGTTGTAAATTCATGATTAACTGTAAAAAAGGACATGATGTGTTTTCTGTCTGATTTGAAGTGGGCGGGTGAAGCAGGTGATGTCAAACTCCATGACACTCCAGACACTTTCACACACACTCTCGCACACACACACACTCGGTATGTGTAAATGATTTTAAACTGTAACTGTACATTTTTTACAGCGGTAATGATGATGATGCTTTTAAAGGTTAAGATGGTGATGAAGACGATGGCGGCAGTGGTGGTGGTGGTGATGATGATGATGGTGGTGGTGGTGTTGGCAATGATAGTAGTGACAGTCACCTTCACCACTATCATTACCACGATAAGGGTGATGACGGTGGTGATGACGATAATGGTGGTGGTCATGATGATGATGGTGACAATAATGATGAAGATGACGATAGTAATTTGGGTGATAATAGTGGTGTTGGTAATGATGGCGGTGATGATGGTAGGGTCCAGACTCACCCCCGGTCTTCTCACTGTAGTACTTCCCGAAGGCCTGGTCTTTGGGGGTGTTAGGATAGAGGAACTGCAGCGGGTACACGGGCGCGTTTTCTGCCTCCATGATTTGGAAGTTGCGCAGGATCTCCGGGAATGGAATCTGTTTGAGGTCCACGCTGGTGAAGGGCTGCACCGTCCTTACACTGGGTTTACCTGGAAGCACATGACCACCACATTCCATGAAACAGGGTTAACAAATTAGGATCATTTTATCCTTTCATTGTTTTTAAAGTCTAGGATAAGCCCAGGCTAAGCTACACTGGCACTGACGTTAAAGATGAAAAGATCTCAGACAGGGTTGGCCGTCCATTTAGGAAAGAGAAACCAGCTGAGAAAATGTAATAGTTAATTAAATAAAATCACACCTTTAAAGCTAATATAGAAGAAAGGAAGTCTTGGTGGTACAAAAATGTTTCAGTAACAACATCTCGGACATGTTTTTATATCGTGTGTGCGTGTGTGTGTGTACCTGTATTGGAGTACTCCACCCAGCTAAACGTTATTCCTCCGTCGCGGATGCTTTCACTGAAGCGCAGCAGGAACGTTCCACCCTGTTTCTTCTGCAGCAGAACCTTCTCTGTGGTTTTACTCACAAAACCCATGATGGACCTACACACACACAAACACACACAAACACACACACACACACACACACACACACACACACAGTTATTATTACAGTTGTTTTTTAGTTTTTTTGAACAGGCCGAGAGCTTCAGGCTGATAGTGATGGTGGTGTTCCTCAGGGTTCAATACTCAGTCCAATCGTTTATCTTTATCCATATACTTTATTGGATTTTGGATACGTATTACACAGCTTACACACTCAAACTTTTCACACAATCACACTCGTCTTTCTGGTACACTTTTCTGTCTCAGTACTATTATGAATCTTCGGCTTCTTAATTTAAAAGTTTTTATAAAGTTTATACACAAATCTGTGATGAAGTGATAGAATAAACTTTCTCTCTCCACTAATCAGCCGATTAGTTTCTATCAAATATACAGAACGCATAAACACAGACAATAACACAACTGCAGAAACCCCCACAAAAAAAAACACACACACACACAAACACACACACACACTTACCCATCCTCCCACATGTTAGCGAGGTAAACTTTCACCAGGTTCAGAATCCCATCCAACCAAACCCACAGTGTGAAGTTGTGTCCAGGAATGTTCTCCTACACACACACACACACACACACATACACACACACATTAACTCTTGAATAAGGACTTCACTATCGGACAGCGGATTTGGTGATGTAATAAATTTTCTTACCTTAATGAATCGCGTCCATGAAATTTTACAGTTTTCAAAATTCTCCTTTTTCCCTAGACAAAAAACACACACCCACATGAACAGGCTAAAAAAACACACTCAAACGAACACACCGAATAAAAAAAACACACACACATGAACATGCTGAAAAAAAAACAAACCCACCTGAGCACGGTAAAAACACACACACACAAATGAACATGCTAAAAAACACACACTCAAACGAAAGCACTAAACAAAAACACACACACACACATGAACATGCTGAAAAAACACACAGCCACATGAACACACACACACACACACACGAACATGAAAAAAAAAAAAACATTCATCCTTGTACACACTTATACTCACAAAGTGCACACAAGTACACTCGACAACCAACACGTGCAAATACACAAAACTGAGAAAACAAATTTAACTGCTGAACGTGAACTAATTAACTAAAAGATTAGAACAGGACAGGGCGTGAAGCCGAACCCTGAGGGACACCAGTAAAGCTGTGATTTTACCAAAGAGTTTCTTTGCCAGCGTCTGAAGCTGATCCCCATCCAAACCGCGTTTAACAGACGACTGGAACTGCCAGCTCAACATCTGTCCCAGCTGAGACCAGGAGGCCATGGGAGGATTCGCAAAGAACACCAGGTTCTGACAAAACAAATACACACATACACACACTAGCAATATTAGTGATGCTTCTCATAAAACTTTGGTTCTGTATGTTACATAAATGTGTGTAGTAGTGTATGTATATATTATTGTGTATGTATGAGTGTTTGTACAAGTCTGTGTGTGTGTGTGTGTGGTGTGTGTGTGTGTGTGTGTGGGCATTAAAAGGTGTTGAGACTAGCTCAGTTTACAAGAAAAAAACTTAAGATTTTCAAACTTATCGAATTACTGCTCTTTCACAGCTATACAGCGCCTCCCGGAGTTTCTACCACTTTGGGAATGTGTCCATTCTTCTTTTGGACTTATGTCAAGCACCTTCTGCCAGTCGTGTCAGATTTCCACACTGGAGTTAAAATGGCAACCTTTGAGCTGGATCTTCATCTTTAGGAAGAGACTGCAGTCTGCAGGAGTCGGATCTGTCGAGTAATGTAAGTGTGGAAGTGACATCATGCTGTTTACTTGCTGCAGATCTGCCTCACCATTTATAAAAGTGGAGATGATGTGCTCCTCCATTGGAAAATTGCTGCCTCGTCTCAGGACGTCCCTGTATACTGGTCACCTGTAACGATCCTCAACATTGAATTAAACTTGATTTTGGCAGCAACACGGTGCGTATTCCAATCACATCATGAAGATCAAATGTTCTGTAGGACATACCAACAGTGGCAGCAATGCAGTGGGTTACTCTTTTTCGGAGCTTTAGAGCTTGTTAAAGGTCTTCCTGGTCTCTCTTCTGTTCTTGAACAGCCTATACCACCTACGACACCCCGAACGAGTCAGTTTCACGTGGAATTTGTCCTGTTGCTGTTTATGATGATGATGACATGGTCGGAATAGCTCCAGATGCACAGCTCCAGATGTATACAGGATAATGACTTTGGAGGTCGGGTTCTCTGGAAACCTTGTGCTGACATCTGTGTTACCAACTAGACTCCAAACATTTGATCCCACCCCTACACGATATTTTAGTATGTGTATCCATGTGCATGTGTGTATGGGTGTGTGTATATGAGAGAATATGAACTTAGAGCATTTAGATGAGTGTGTGTGTTTGTGTGTGTGTGTGTGTGTGTTTCTGACCTTTGGCTCAGTAGACAGCATGTTGAACCAGAGTATGGAGGCCCAGGCGCTCTGCTGCTGGCTGGAGTTGGAGATGACCACCACGGGCAGTGAGCAGGTCTAACCACCCACACACACACACACACACACACACACACACACACACACACACACACACACACACACACACACACACACATTTACATAACACTCTACACAAACCTTCTACAGCTTGATGAGTAACACACAGCTGTCTCACCTCCAGAGGGACAGACAAGCCGTGCAGGTTGAACTGTGTCTCAAAGTGAATGATGTGAAGCTCCTCGGTCACGCTGAGAGACAGCTACACACACACACACACACACACACACACACACACACACACACGCACACGCACACATGCAAATACACTTTTTAGTTTTAATACAAAAAAGCATGACAGAAAAAATATATTTAAAAACAATTTTAACACAATAAAAATGATTTAGACTTAAACAAAATTAATTAGAAAGTTGTAAATTAAGGAAGTTTATGATTAATCCATGATCGATCATTTAAATTTTCGTTTTTATCAATGTTCTAGACTGGTGTTAAGTAGAGTAAAGCGAATCAGGATTCATCCGGATAAAATAACTCGATTCTTTATATGACTCGTAATTCACAAATCCTTCTCATCATCTACTCAACTCACTCGAAGTTTTCTTAGTGTAGCAACAACATCGATTAATACAATTAATACAATCTGTACGCAGTTTTTGCATAGCTGTTAGTTTGTAGCTGGAGGATTAATAGCTGAGTGAGTTGTTTCGCAAATACTGATCCATCTGATTCATCTGAACCGTGACTGGTAGTGTGTAGTGAAACAGGCGAATCTCAGATTCTGTGTGTGTGTGTGTGTGTGTGTGTGCAAAGATTCGTTAGTGCCTTCTAGAGAAAGAAATGTAAAAAAAAGCCGTCAGAATCTTGGGTGACTTCAAAGATTCATGAGACTCAAATCCGGTTAATGAATGATTCAGAGGGATTTGAATCTCATCTCTTGTAATTGGGACGTGTGAACACAAGTGTTAAACAAATTAAATCGATCCCTCCACAATCTACACAACCACAAGACTAAGGGGTTTTTTTTTGCATATCCTTTTACAATCGTTTAAAAAAAAACAACGTAAAGTATTTGAATTATTTTTTTCGGCCTTAAACATAAATTTCTAAGATCAAAATTATTCAATTTGTAGCTTTAAAAATATTACATAACATTAATTAACAATATCATTTCAGTATTTCTCCACCCCAGCAGCACTCACATCATTGTTGCCCTTTCCTCCTGCTCCGACCTTCCGCTCCTTTAAAGTCTGAGAAGAAACACACACGCCGCTCAGTCACTTCCTTCAGGATCTGATTAAACATCATGTTACGTTTAAGAATTAACAAAAAACGTTAGAATAAACTCTCACCAAATGTCGGAAGTCTGCCACCATTCCCCCGTTCATGCTCTCGGACATGTTTAAGGTTTTACTGGAGGTCCCCAGAACGTTAAACTTACGATACCTTTAGCACAAACACACATTTCTTATTTTACTGAAAATGGAGATTTAAAGAATTATGTATTAACTATACGGTAAGATTAAAAAATAAAATTAAATACGCACCCTTTCACATTCGGTGCGTCCCTGAAACACAAAGGAACAACCAAAAGGTCACAACAACATCGAGTGTTACACGCCAACAGTATATAGTAAACGGGTATATCAAAATATTTAATAAGGAAAAAGTAGCCCCTTACTTGTCAATGGACACCACCACTTTCATGGCATGGTTGAGTTCAGGAACCTTAAACAGAAACCTGGAGACACACAGGATCAGTAATATGGATGAGCTTGAAGGACATATGGGACACCACAGGGTTCAGATTTATGCCCACTTTAGATCTCTCTTTAATTCCGCTAAAATGTGTGTGTGTGCTGGAAAACACACATACGCAGTGATACCGCCTTTCCCCTGGGCCCGGTATCAGTGCCAGATTAAAGTGTTTGCATTGGCAGGGATAAAAAACAGCTACATCAACAACCACACGTGACTGGAATCAATCGCTATCCAAAGTTTTCTTAACTTGCTATTTGCTCAGTCAGTGAATCAGATAAACTCCGGGGGTTGCCATTCCCCCATTAACTCCTCATAAACATTCTTTTATTCTAGTTATTCTTGTATATTGCTGGTGGTCCTGATGGTAAGGAGAGCATTGGTCTCCTCTGTCCATCACTGATGAACTGACAGATTTAATTCTTCTTCTTTGTTTATTTGGCACTGTTACTCTATCATCTTTTAAAAAAATGGCACCTCTAAAACTGCACTCTGTCCACTGACAGACACTCCCGAATATTGCGAAATATCAAGCGTACACTATTCATAGCAACTTTATGACATTTTATTGAAGTGTTAGACTTTTGCATAATCAAATCTATTCATCAGAGGTTTTAATGTCTTATACGCCATAATGCCAAAAGTCTGTGGTCACCTGACCATCAGATCCACTACAAAACGTTGCTTTAAATTTGGACGCACACAGTTGTCTAGAATACTTTTGTATGTTGTAGCGTTACATTATTTCTTCACTGGAACTAAGAGACTCCAACACTGTTCCAGCAGGACAATGTCCCCGTGCACAGAACCCCGGAGCTCCAATAGGACATGGTGTGTTATTACTGGCGTGAATAAAACATCAGTGTTCGGCACAAAGTCCTGATCTTAACACCACTGAACACCTTTGGGATAAACTGGAACACCGACTGCACCCCAGACCTGCTTGTCTGATGTTAGTATCTGATCTCACTAATACTGTTGTAGCTGAATGAACACACATCTCACATTCAAGATCCAAATTGTAGTGGACAATAAAAAAGCAGAGCTTAGTGGAGCAGCAAAATGGGAATAAATCTGGAATAAGATGTTACACATACGATTCTGATGGTCATGTGACCACAAACTTTTGGCCAATGCAATTGTCCGTTCTAGAGGGACTGTGGATTAAAGTCGCTCTGTTACCCGTTTCCTAAACTAGTGCACTCCTTCAATCATTTTGTTTTGAAGGAGAGAAAAAGCGTACACTGCTGGACGAAATAGCAATGAGCCCAAGTCCCAGACGATACAGCAACATCTCATGACTCGAGTACTACAGCACTACCCACCACCAACGGCAAGACATTCAGGTGTGTACATTTTTACCTGGTTTTGACTGAAAACTGGACGTTTGTGCGCAAGACCAGAGAACCTCGACCCTGAGGCATGGAGGGCTGCGTCTCCACTACGAAGGCACTAAAGAACACACACACACACACACAAGTGTTTGAAGTGCGGCAGCCAGGTGTATGGTGTGTGTGTGTGTGTGCGTGTATGTGTGTGTGTACCTCTTCAGCAGCGTGGTTAGCAAAGTGTCCACTCCTTCCTGTAGTCCAGGTTTTTGGACCTTGATTGGATCGGCCTCGTAAGTCATCTTGCCCTTAAGCTCCTCCAGTTTCTGGTAAAACTTACGCAGTTGGAATATCCCGTCCCCCACCACCATAAACCTGTCCAAGGCCGGCATCAGACAGGAATTAGATCCCGTGCACAGGATATACTGACTCAAAGGTGCTGAAGGGACTTGCTGTTGCACAAAATGATTCTTAGAATCGAATCGTTTGAATCATAGGACTGTGTGTCTTTAAGGTTATATAGACGTCTCCAGAGGCAGAGCTAAGACAATGTCCGATAAAAAAACATAATATTCTTTTTCTTTGTTTATAGTAAAGAGTGATTTGTAAGCTGAATGAGTCGACTTCTGTCTGTGAGTCGAGTCAAATGATTTGAATCTTTTAAAATAATGATGAGAAATTCCATTTTTTTCAATTAAAATTAATGAAGTTTAATTAAACCTAAAAAAGTAAACAAGAAATAAAGGATAATGTCATTAGTGATAAATGACGTCACATCCTGTGTCGAATTGACTTTTGGTCTGTTTTTCTAGATTACGATTGTGGGCTAGTTTCCCGGCACCACCAAGTCACCACTGTTGGGCCCCTGAGTGAGGCCCTTAACCCCCAATTACTAAGTTGCATAAACGAAACAAATGTAAGTCGCTCTGGATAATTTTGTGTATAAACAACATCACTTCCTGTATCCATACTGGCCTCTGATTGGCCAGTTTCTCTTACAAAGTTGACTTTGTGAGACAATAATTGAAATACGCAGCATTTTGTTGTTTTATTCTAATGAATGTTGCTGATTAGATGATTTCGAGTAGTACCATTTCTCTAGGGGTTCGAGGTTGGTGTCTTCTGGAGCCCCGATGCAGGAGACCTGCTGCCTGCGCTTCCATTTCTCCAGCTCATCCAAGACGATGCTCAGGAGTTGAGAAGCAGTGTTCAACAGAGACTCCATTTCCGAGAGAAACGTCTGAGGAACACAGGGACGTTTCTGAAATGTTCATGAGATGTTCCTGAACCACCAGAAGCACCGTAAACACACATACCTTTCTGGCATTGTTGAGTCTGATCATCATTCCTTTAAGCACTTTTATCTGTTCTTGCTTCTCCATTTCGTCTGTCGTTCCTGGAAACAACATGATTACTGCTAACTTTAAAATTCTAACACACCTTCTTCAGATCATCCAGAAAAACCCTCTAAAATTTCTAAGGTCCTGTCTTTGTTTTGTTTTTTTATATAAAGAACTACATTTATAATATCACTGTAGGACCAGAACATTATTGTAAGCAGGAAGTGATGTAATGCTATGAACGTTCTAATGAAGAGGGAGGATGAGCTCACCATCCATGACGTGGGTCTGATATTTGAAGTCAAACTCGTCCTGCTGCTCTTCCAAACACCTCAGCGAGTGCTCCATCACCTGTCAATCAATTAGTACACCAGTTATTCTTCCATCCATTCATCGATGGCACACGCCAGAAATTCACTGAAACACACCTGAACTTTGTTTTTAAAGTCTCTGATGTTCTTCTCGAGGGTCTTCTGAGTTTCCAACTCCATGGTGTTTGGTTGAACCTGCAACATCTGCACCTGAGAGAAGAACAGGCAAGTTTGGTTAGAGATAATAGTGCTGACGATGATGAGTTTGATGATGATGATGATGATGACGATAGTGATGATGGTGATGAGAAGGAGGAGGAGGATGATGAGGTCAGTAATATTAATGATGATGACAGTACTAATGATGATGATGATAATGATGATGATGATAATGATGATGATGACAGTAATATTAATGATGATGACAGTAATAATGATGATGACGGTAATAATTAAGTAGATATTGATGATGATGATGATAGGATGACATGTAATATTTATGATGAGACAGTACAATATGAATGATGATGAATATGAATAATGACGTAATAATAATGATGATGACAGTAATAATAATGATGATGATGATGACAGTAATAATGATGATGACAGTAATAATATGATGATGATGACAGTAATAATGATGATGACAGTAATAATGATGATGATGATGACAGTAATAATAATGATGATGACAGTAATAATAATGATGATGATGATGACAGTAATAATGATGATGATGATGATGATGACAGTAATAATGATGATGATGACAGTAATAATGATGATGACAGTAATAATAATGATGATGATGATGACAGTAATAATAATGATGATGATGACAGTAATAATGATGATGATGACATTAATAAAATGATGATGATAATAATGATGATGATGACAGTATGATATGATGACAGTAATGATGATACATAATGATGACAGTAATAATGATAATGTGATGATGACAGTAATAATGATGATGATGACGGTAATAATATGAAATGATGATATGATGGAAGGAATGACGTAATGATGATGATGATGAACAGTAATAATGATGATGACAGTAATAATAATAATAATATGATGATGAATAATGATGATGACAGATGAATGACGATGATGATGATGATGATGATGACAGTAATGATGATGATGATAATGATGTGACAGTAATACTGATGATGATGATGACAGTAATAATGATGATGTAACATAATAATGATGAGATGACAGTAATAATGATGATGATGACAGTAATATGATGAGATGAGATATGAATAATGATGATGACAGTAATAATAATGATGATGATGAAGACAGTAATAATGACAATAATGATGATGATGACAGTACTAATAATAATGATGATGATGATGACAGTAATAATGATGATGTACATAATAATGATGATGACAGTAATATGATAATAATGAATGATGATGATGATGACAGTAATAATGATGATGATGACAGTAATATGATGATGATGATGACAGTAATACTAATGATGATGATGACAGATGATGATGACAGTAATATAATGTGATGACAGAATAATGATGATGACATGATGATGATGATGACAGTAATAATGATGATGATGATGATGACAGTAATAATGATGATGATGATGATGACAGTAATGATGATGATGATGATGATGACAGTAATAATGATGATGATGATGACAGTAATAATAATGATGATGATGACAGTAATAATAATGATGATGACAGATGAATATGATGACGGATAAGTAATGAGGATGATGATGATGACAGCAAGATGATAATAATGATGATGATGACAGTAATAATAATGATGATGATGACAGTAATAATGATGATGACAGTAATAATGACATGATGATGACAGTGATGATGATAATATGATGATGCAGTTATAATAATGATGATGATGACAGTAATAATAATGAATGATGATGATGATGATGATGACAGTAATAATGATGATGACAGTAATAATGATGATGATGACAGTAATAGGATGATAATGATGATGATGATGACAGTAATAATGATGATGATGATGATGACATGATATGATGATGATGATGATGACAGATAATAATAATATGATGATGATGATGACAGTAATAATATGATGATGATGACAGTAATAATGATGATGACAGTAATAATGATGATGATGATGATGATGACAGTAATAATAATGATGATGATGACAGTAATAATGATGATATGATGACAGTAATAATGATGATGATGATGACAATAATAATGATGATGACAGTAATAATGATGATGATGATGATGACAGTAATATGATGACAGTAATAATGATGATGACAGTAATAATAATGATGATGATGACAGTAATAATGACGATGACAGTAATAATGATGATGACAGTAGTAATAATGATGATGATGACAGTAATAATGATGTATAATAATGATGATGACAGTAATATGATGATGACAGATGATGATGATGATATCAGTGATAATGATGATCAGTAAGACACTGGTCCTCACCTCCTGTGCCAGCTCTGCAGCCTCCAGAATCTCTCGTTCTTTACCCAGGAACCAGCTGATGACTTCAGCCAGACGGCACGGATCCTCCTGGTACTTCTGCAACAGAAGAAACCTCATGGTATAAAAACTCTTCTGAACTGAAAGTCACTGCAGTGAAACTGGAGCTTCACCTGAAATTGTTGTTTGAGGTGACGGAAGTTACGGTGCATCAGGAAGTTATTCTCCTGCACGAATCGGCTGTACCAATAATCCAGGTTCTCCAACAGGATCTGAAACAGGACCACAGCCCGGGACGAGTCCCGACAAGCCCCCTCCCTAGTCACACACACACACACACACACACACACACACACACACACACACACACACACACAATCTGACTTCCCTTCATCCATTCATTCATTTATTGGTTCATACATTTCAGTGTGTGTGTGTGTGTGTGTGTGTGTGTGTGTGTGTGTGTGTGTGTGTGTGTGTGTTACTCACCAATCCTCCTCCTCTATCCAGCAAGCGAGATATTCTCTCACAGCCATGGGGAAAACATCAGTTTGGTAAAGTTCATCTAGTCTTTGCAAACATACCAAGTCGAGCTGCTTCAGACGCTCCCACTGCGCCATTCTACACACACACACACACACACACACACACACACACACACACACTAATTCAGAACTATGAAAAGGGCCTTTATTTTAGAAGTGGAAATGAATATTATTTTGCGTTATAAGAATAATAATAATAATAATCAGGTGTGACTTGAGAAATTTAGACCACTATAAAGTTTATTTATTTATTTATATTACTAATCTAAGCGGTGACGTCACCAGGACAGTTTATTTACGGTTCAATTAATAATATGGGTGTGAGACAGGTTTACAGGTTGCTTCCTACATTATATTGTAATTTAACTTTTAATCTACTGCTTCTTTATAATTTACACAACTAAATTAGTTTTAAAAATAAATGTGGAATTTACTAATTAGAATAAACTTACCTGTGCGATAGAGTTAAAAACGCTTTAAAAACGACCAAATCCACAGATGGTGCAAAACTGGTGCAATTACAAAACTGGCATCGATCTTTAACACAGTTAATTAACCAGAACCATTAACGCAAATATTAAACACATATAACAACAACAACAACAACAAAAACAACCCGCCGCGGTGCTACGCTGTGCGAGTGAACGCAGCTCTTCCGTTAACGCCCCCTCTGCCAACGCTACAGCTCATTGGTCAATCAAAGCCATACACCCGCCCATGTCCTTCCTCACGATTGGCTGCAAGTCTTTAGGATCCCGCCCTTACCTGGGTAAGCGTACGTAAACACTTTTGGATATTTTGGATTGGACAACATCCGCGTCAATCAAATTAGAGGAGGCGGGAAGAAGGAGGAAAAGCCGGAACGAAACTTAAGCGCTGAGAATCGGTTCTTCCAAGAAATGACGCTGCGAAAGTTACAGTGCGTCACGGGCGCGCGCTCTTTTTAAATAATCATATATATTCTCATTTAGATTTATTTAGACTTTTATTATAAGAATCATCTAATATTAGTTCCCAACAGTTTATTCTCTTCATTTCGTAGTGTTTCTCTCGCTGCACTGCTTCCAGTACGTGTGTGTGGATGTTAGATTTTCTGTCCAATCAGATTTCAGTTTCTATGTGCTGCCATGTTAATCTAATCTGCCTTCAGAATCAGTAGCGCTGCCCGTCTGACTTAAACTATATTAGCAGGGGCAGATTGATCATTAGCTGATATTATTAAACGCTGTTTCTGCAACCATTCTGATTGGCTAGCTGGCCCCCAATGACGCAAGAATTTTTCCGTCCTCTGATTGGTCAATTAGAGTAAAACTGTTACAGCTCAGCACAAACTAGCGAAAACTCGCCTGTACAGTTTAAATTACAATTTTTACGCCCACAATAACGTAAGCAGAAAGAAATGAACTCTTTTAAGGATTTTTCTGGTTGTAGATGGTGCGGAGAGTTCAGTTAAACCTGAAGATAACTAGCTCGTCTCAGCGCGGGAAAGAGTTTATTCCCCAGTTCCAGACCAGTGCCACCGAGCGGTAACACTGACTTACAGCCTTTAAATGTCTGATAGATTTGATTGAATGTCAATAAAATAAACCAAAACTATAGAAACATCAACAAAAGCTAAATAACGACAAACTGAAACACAGATTTACACATACACAAAGAAACAAGAAACAACTGAAGACAATGAGGAAACCAACCAATGACAAGACAGTCACATGACACAGAGAGCACATGGCCATGTAAACAAAAGAAACTCTCATGGTTGCCCTTTGGTGGCCTGCTGGGGTCACGTTCCACAAATCCCTGAGTGGGAACCCCTTTAGAACAGAGGAGTTTTACAGGTAATCTGCAGACAAGAGCAACATACATTTATCTCATTTATAAGGGCCTTGCTCAGGGGCCCAACAGTGGTAACTTGGTGGTGCTAGGAATTATACCCCGATCTTCCAGTTAGCAATCCAACACATTAACCACTGCGCTACCACCTCCCCAACAATGAAGGTGTTGGTCTGCTGACCGAAAGATGTTCAATTCTCAGCACCACCAAGCTACCACCACTGGGCCCCTGAGCAAGGCCCTTAACCATCAACTGCTCAAATAGATAAAAATATGTAGGTCACGCTGGACAAGAGCGTCTGCCAAATGCCAGCAATGTGAAACATCTGGGTTAAAGAGGGTAACCTGACCAGAAAATGCCTTCATCTCCAAACTAAAGTCACGCAAAGCCAAAGTTACATTTTATTAAACACTTTTATTGCAAAAGTTCATCTTATACAGCTGATTTTACTAGATTAAACATGTGCAAAGTTTATTATAGTTTTATAATATAGTGTTTCATTGAGAATTAGTATTTTCAGTCAATAAAATATTCATTAAAAATAATAATAAAGTAAAACACTGACAGACGAACCCAAAAACGTCAGACAAAGACTTTCCTACACAAATACTTCAACTGGAACTAGTTTCTTCTCCCGGTTTGTGTGATTTTTAAAGGTTGGTTGTGTGTTTATTTAACGTTTTAGACAAATGGTTTGACAGGTTGTTAACGTCACTTCGGTTAAAGGCGTCGATGGAACTGCGGAAATGTAAATGACCTATTTTTACTAAACAACACTAAATTATTCATTTGTGTTTTGGAGGTTTTATGAATTAAAAAAAAAAAGAAAATCAGAGAGAAATTTATTAACACTAAGAGGAAGATGAGGATGTTTAGTGTGAGGAAGAGATCTTTAAAAATTACAGGTCTGATTAATCTAATCCGCTGTGATTTATTGCACCTTTTTTCTCCGGTCAGTTTCCGAATGTTTGTTAACTTTTTTAAATTCTAAATAAACTGTTGAATTTTAATAAACTGATTAAAATAAATCCTGAATGAAATAATACTGAAGTTTACATTTGCAGTATCTGGCAGACGTCCTCATCCAGAGCCACTTACATTTATCTCTTTTATACAACTGAGTAATTGGGGGTTAAGGGCCTCGGTCAGGGGCCCAGTGGTGGTAGCTTGGCAGAGCTGTGAATAAACCCACAACCTCCGAGTTGGTAATCCAACACCTTAACCATGAGCCACCACTTCCCAGCAACCCAGTTTACCCCGCTTACACTGATGACTCTATAGGCCAGTTGAAGTTTATCTGCTCTAAACTCACTACTGATACTCTAATATACTCCACATAAACTGACAAAGAAACAACCCAGTGTTGGACTGCTGATCTGAAGATCATGGATTCAATTCCCAAACTGACACCGCTGGGCCCCTAAGCAAGGCACTTAACCCTGTAACTGCTCTGATTGAGATATATGTCTGTCAAATTCCAGAAATGTAAATGGACATTTTGAGGACACGCCCAACACTGATAAGGACACACCCATCTTAGTGAGGACATGCCCACAACTGATAAGGACACACCCATCTTAGTGAGGACATGCCCACAACTGATAAGGACACACCCATCTTAGTGAGGACATGCCCACAACTGATAAGGACACAAAACCCATCTTAGTGAGGACATTGCCCACAACTGATAAGGTAGGACACACCCATCTTAGTGAGGACATGCCCACAACTGATAAGGACACACCCATCTTTGTGAGGACATGCCCACAACTGATAAGGACACACCCATCTTAGTGAGGACATGCCCACAACTGATAAGGACACACCCATCTTAGTGAGGACATGCCCACAACTAAGGACACACCCATCTTAAGGACCAACGATAAGGACACACCCTCTTAGTGAGGACATGCCCAACTGATAAGGACACAACCTATCTCTGTGAGCACACGCCCACAACTGATAAGGACACACCCATCTTAGTGAGGACATGCCCACAACTGATAAGGACACACCTATCTCTGTGAGGACACGCCCACAACTGATAAGGACACACCCATCTTAGTGAGGACATGCCCACAACTGATAAGGACATCAGGCCCACAACTGATAAGGACACACCTATCTCTGTGAGGACATGCCCACAACTGATAAGGACACACCCATCTTAGTGAGGACATGCCCACAACTGATAAGGACACACCTATCTCTGTGAGGACATGCCCACAACTGATAAGGACACACCCATCACTGTGAGGACACGCCCACAACTGATAAGGACACACCCATCTTACTGTGAGGACATGCCCCACAACTGATAAGGACACACCTATCTCTGTGAGCACACGCCCACAACTGATAAGGGATACAGGCCCACAACAACACACCCTATCACTGTGAGGACATGCCCACAACTGATAAGGACAACACCCATCACTGTGTGAGGACATGCCCACAACTGATAAGGACACACCCATCTTAGTGAAGACATTGCCCAACACTGATAAGGACACCCACCATCTAGTAGCCCCATACGATGAGGCACATGCCCCACAACTGAGCACATGCCCTGATAAGGACACACCCATCTTAGTGAGGACATGCCCACAACTGATAAGGACACACCCATCTTAGTGAGGACATGCCCACAACTGATAAGGACACACCCATCTTAGTGAGGACATGCCCACAACTGATAAGGACACACCTATCTCTGTGAGCACACACGCCCACAACTGATAAGGACACACCCATCTTAGTGAGGACATGCCCACAACTGATGAGGACACACCTATCTCTGTGAGCACACGCCCACAACTGATAAGGACACAACACCCATCTTAGTGAGGACATGCCCACAACTGATAAGGACACACCTATCTCTGTGAGCACATGCCCACAACTGATAAGGACACACCCATCTTAGTGAGGACATGCCCACAACTGATAAGGACACACCTATCTCTGTGAGCACACGCCCACAACTGATGAGGACACACCCATCACTGTGAGGACATGCCCACAACTGATAAGGACACACACCCATCACTGTGAGGACATGCCCACAACTGATAAGGACACACCTATCTCTGTGAGCACACGCTGATAAGGGACCACAACTGATAAGGACACACCCATCACTGTGAGGACATGCCCACAACTGATAAGGACACACCCATCACTGTGAGGACATGCCCACAAACTGATAAGGACACACCCATCTTAGTGAAGACATGCCCAACACTGATAAGGACACCACCTCACTTAGTGAGCACATGCCCACTAACTGATAGGACACACCCATCTTAGTGAGCACATGCCCCACAACTGATAAGGACACACCCATCTTAGTGAGGCACATGCCCACAACTGATAAGGACCACAGGACACACCCATCTTAGTGAGGACATGCCCACAACTGATAAGGACACACCCATCTTAGTGAGGACACCATGCCCACAACTGATAAGACCCACAACTGATAAGGACACACCCCATCTGATGGGACCCACTACATGTGAGACATGCCCACAACTGATAAGGACACACAACCCCCCATCTTAGTGAGGACATGCCCACAAACTGAATGAGGACACACCTATCTCTGTGAGCACACGCCCACAACTGATAAGGACACACCCATCTTAGTGAGGACATGCCCCACAACTGATAAGGGACACACCCATCTTAGTGAGGACATGCCCACAACTGATAAAGGACACACCTATCTCTGTGAGCACACGCCCACAACTGATAAGGACACACCCATCTTAGTGAGGACATGCCCACAACTGATGAGGACACACCTATCTCTGTGCACAGTGACCACAACTTGCCCACAACATGCCCATAAGGCCCACAACTGATAAGGACACACCCATCTTAGTGAGGCCCACAACTGATGCCCACAACTGATTCTCTGTGAGCACCTAGGCCCACAACTGATAAGGACACAACCCATCTTAGTGAGGACATGCCCACAACTGATAGGACACACCTATCTCTGTGAGCACACGCCCCACACTGATAAGGACACACCCATCTTAGTGAGGACATGCCCCACAACTGATAAGGACACACCTATCTCTGTGAGCACACGCCCACAACTGATAAGGACAAACAAGGACACGCCCACAACTGATAAGGACACACCCATCTTAGTGAGGACATGCCCACAACTGATAAGGACACACCTATCTATAGGACCTCTGTGAGGCACACATGCCCACAACTGATAAGGACACACCCATCTTAGTGAGGACATGCCCACAACTGATAAGGACACACCTATCTCTGTGAGCACACGCCCACAAACTGATAACGGACACACCCATCACGTAGTGAGGACATGCCCACAACTGATAAGGACACACCCATCACTGTGAGGACACGCCCACAACTGATAAGGACACACCTATCTCTGTGAGCACACGCCCACAACTGATAAGGACACACCCATCTTAGTGAGGACATGCCCACAACTGATAAGGACACACCTATCTCTGTGAGCACACGCTTAAGGACCACACAAACTGATCTGTGAGGACACACACCCATCTTGAAAGGAACACCAGTGTGAGGACATGCCCACAACTGATAAGGACACACCTATCTCTGTGAGCACACGCCCACAACTGATAAGGACACACCCATCTTAGTGAGGACATGCCCACAACTCATAAGGACACACCCATCTTTGTGAGGACATGCCCACAACTGATAAGGACACACCCATCTTAGTGAGGACATGCCCACAACTGATAAGGACACACCTATCTCTGTGAGCACACGCCCACAACTGATAAGGACACACCCATCTCTGTGAGGACATGCCCACAACTGATAAGGACACACCCATCACTGTGAGGACATGCCCACAACTGATGATAAGGACACACCCATCTCTGTGAGGACATGCCCACAACTGATAAGGACACACCCATCACTGTGAGGTTTTACTGGTACTGAGATCAGTGTGTGAAAAGAGGAACTGAAAACTTTGAAATTGTTGGTGTTTTAATAAAAACAAAATCAGTTTTATGACGTTATTTGTAAAGAGTTTTATTTAAAGTTTTGTTACATTTATTGTCCAGTTGTTTATCTTAAGCACCGGTTCAGATTTCTGACAGTTAGTTAAACAGATTTCTGTAGTGTTAAAATCTGATTTCTGTTGTGCGGTGGATAAACAGCCTGTCGTTACTTTCCTCTTTATTATTTCTGAAAGCTGAAGGTTTCTTTCTCCCAGTTGTTCTGGTTCATGAGCAGATCTTCCTCCTGGTTCATTCTGTTCAGCAGATATTTAACTCCAGCTTTGACGCCCGTTTTAAGCCCCGCCCCCAGGGCATATCCGGCAATGCCCGCGGTGCCTCCGGTGGCAGCCATGAGAGTGTCAGTTCCCAGATCCACAACACTCATCAGAGCTCTTTCCTTTGCCGTTTCCGAGCAGCTCATGGAGGCGTAATAAACAGCCGTACCGAGGTTATAGAGTGTGGAGACGGTGGGGATCCATTCCACCACTTTATACACTCGCTCCTCCTTTTCATTTACGCAGTCGGGCTGAAGAGCGCCGTGCCGGCGGCAGCGTCCAGGCCAGGCCCTGCAGCTCTGAATCCAGCTCTCTGATTGGTTAGAAGGATGTGAGGGTATAAGTCTGCTGCCGGGTCTGAGGATGGCGTGGTATGACTCAGGGCTGGTGGGATCATCTCGCATTACGCCGGCGCAAACAAATCCCAGATTTCTGCAGACACGCTTTGCCTCGCTCAGGCGCATCTTTCCATGATCAAACTTCTGACCTAATAGCGTCATGTCCTTTATTCTCGTCCAGCCCTTACATCGCTTCTTCAAACCAGAATACTCTTCACCACTGTCCTCTGCCAGCTGTTGGATGTTGAACATCATGGCTTGCAGCTGGCGTTCCGACTGGCTGCTCGGTTTGGGCAGAACAGATGGAGATTTGGAACGGTGTAGAGACGACTTTTTCATCAAAGCGACTATGTCCTCCAGAAGCTCCTGTGTATCTTCCTGTCCCAGCATTGCCATCAGGTTCCACGCCAGTTTCTCAGCTTCCGATTCACATCCTACAGAAACCATTACAGGCACCATGACCAGGCCAAGAAGCTCATGTGAAATCCCCGTCCCTTTCCAAGGCCCGTCCTCCATCTCAGAGCAGCTCAGGTTCCCAGGAAGATGCACGAGGCCGCGTAACAAGTTTGAGAGTCCGGAGACCAGATGTCGAATAAAGTCTGCATCTCGGCTTGACTTTGCTTGATCTGGTGGGACTGGAGAAGACGACGAAGGAATGATGGAGAAAATACCTGCCTCAATTCTATTCTTGAATCGGGGTGGGGGCGGAGCTTGGGAATGTGCTAAGTCAGATAGCAGGAAGTGGACCAGGAGAAGAAAGCGGAATTTATGACCCCACATTTCTGTTATTGGAAACAAGAAAATAATCAGGACAAATGATGTCTGAAGTTTAAATGCTGAAATCAAATCCAAAATTTAATCAGTCAAATATTTAACATAAGAATCTCAGACACGTCAATCACACATTCTTCCTGTGAGACTCGAACCCCTGTCCCAGCATGACAATGTCCCTGTGCACAAACCCCCTGGTCTCCATAAAGACATGCTGTGTTCTGATTGGAGGAGAAGAACTCTCATGTCCTGTACAGAGTCCTGATTCTGACTCAACCTCTTTAAACTGAACCCCTTTGGGATGAACTGGAACCCCGACTGAACCCCAGACCTCGCTGATACTATTGGACCTGAATGATCAGATCCACACAGTCACTTTCCGTTTGATAATTAATGTCGATGCGGTTAATGGGTTTATTTTTTTGTAGCTTTTTGTTTGTGGTGAATGTTCATGTAAACAGAAATATCTGGATGTTTTGTGGATTTGATCTAAAGCGGGGCAGAGTTCACAGTCTGGGACATGTTCAACTCTCACATTCCACACAGGGGTTTGAGAATATACACTTTTATCATTATATATCATTATTTAAAATTAAATTAAACATTTTGGCTGTTCGGCCCGATTTAAACACACAATTTGGGAAAAACAACAATTCCATCCTACAGAAAGTGTTTTTTTAGGAAAAATATTTTTTTTTATGATAAAAAACCTTTTAAATAAGAAAGAAATGTAAAATTAGCTCATACCTTTTTTTTCTCACCACAGACGTGTGTATGATTTCTTCCTCGCTCTCAAGTGGTGTCTCTGACTCTGATTTTGTTTTGCCTGTGTATGTGTGTGTGTGTGTGTGTGTGTGTGTGTGTGTGTGTGTGGGATTGGGGAGCGGGGGTGGGGGTGTTTTGGCTGGTTCAGGGCTTCACATGTCTTCCAAAAGACACACGCTGTTTATCTTCTCTTTCTGTTTTTGACCCAGATCCCTTATAGAGGCTCCTCTTTTTGGGCCTCAGTGTGTGTGTGTGTGTGTGTGTGTGTGTGTGTGTGTGTGTGAATACTTCCCCGAGTGTATAGCTGTGTCAGTTGGGTGTTCGAGTGAAATGATTCCGTTACTGATTTACTGGACAGACACATGTTTCCATCACAGAGTCAAACTGTCTCTCATTCTTCTCTTTCATCTGTCATTTCTCCTCTTCCTTATCTGTTCTTCTTTCTTTACCTCATCTGTTCTTCCTCCTCTACCTCAAGTTTCCTCCTCTGTTTATTCTGTTTCTCATTTATCCACAGTCGATTCATCTGTTCCCTCTCTTTCATCTCATATTCTTCTGCCTCACATTTAATTGATCTGTTCTTCTTCCTCTACATCATCTGTTCTTCCTCTTTACCTTATCTAATTCTCCTCTACCTCATCTGTTCTTTTTCCTCTACCTCATCTGTTTTTCCACCTCTACCCCATTTATTCAGTTTTTTATCTGCCCATATTATGTCCTTTATCTTTTCATTCTGTATTTCTATCTGTCTATTCTGCCGTTTATTTGTCCATTCTCTCCTTTATCTTGAGGTGTTTGTGGGTTTGTTCAGTTGCTGCTTCAGATGAGTATCAGATAACCATAACGATAAAAGTAAAAAAGGACGGGAGAGACAAGCGAGACGAGCTGGAGTCTTCAGGAAGAAGACGAGTCTCTGGTGTTTATAGAATTACACAATAAACTGACATAAACATTCCTAAAGGTTTATTCCTGCAGGCGTAAGCTGATCTACATTAAAGACTGATTTTGAGTGATGTATGGTTATGACATACATATGACATTATAGTGTCATAACCCTGTCATAGGTGATCCTCTCAACCTTATCAACTCCAAAATGAACTCATTTAATTTAGAGCGATAAAAAAATAATATACCTCGATTTTTCTGTCACCTTAAATTATTACTGCCACTATGTCAGTGTCATAGCAGGGCTATTCATGTTAATGTCCACGCTGTTATTACAACGAGTTAGTACAGAGTTTCAAAATCAAGAGTAATTCACAAAATAAAACCTTTTATGTTTTCCTGAGCTGCGAAGGTCACAATCTATTAACATCCATAGCAATCCGAACGACTAATGATGTCATAGCACTGTCATAGGGATTCATAACATTTCAGGACGAGACAAAATGACATATTTATAGTAATTAGTTTTTATTTGAAGCCAAAGGATTTTGTAGCCCTATAATTAAATTAATTCATAAATCTGTAATAATGTGTGTCATAGGACTCTTATGGGTCATCACTGAATTGAGCTTATTAAACTATATAGAGTGAGAACACTGAGCTTCAGAAGTTTCTAATGTCAACAGAAATCTGAACGACTAACGATGTCATAGCGCTATCATAGGAGTTTATAACACCTTTATTAGGATATTAAAGCACTTTTGCACACATTTCAGGACCAGAAACACATAATATACAATAAAGTGTAGTAATGATAGAATCGTATTTATATAACCATATAACTAAGACATTACATGTTCATAGGAGTGTCATAGGTGTTTATAATAATCCTGAACTATTTCAGGACATTAAAACAAACATATTAACTACATTAAAGTGTAAAGATAAAAATTAATTTTTGTTTTTTTATTATACAGAGTAAAATTTCCTCCCTGTTTAAACTTTCACTGTGTCACAGTGTTATAATGCAGCTATTCATGTCCCAGGAGACACTGCACAACTGTGTATCGTCTGTGATAGGGTTTTTTCTGTCAATTTGTTTTTTGCTCTTTGCCTGCGATTTCATTGAGTTATGACTAATAAGTAATAAGTACTAATAACCAAAATTACATTATGGTAGCACAGCACTCTTGTGAGTGTTTATAAACACCCTTATTTAAGAGTCTTAGTTAAAGTTTCTATTATGTCAGTGTTATAACATGTCAATGTCAGTGTGGTTACAGACGAATCTCTAAAGCTACTATTGTTTAACTGACATTGTTATTTCAAGTTATTTTATTTAGCTTTATTAGGCCACTGAATTGAACTGAAGTTATGAAGTGATGTCATGAGTGTTATAACACTTTTATGTCAACAAGCATGTAGGTAACACAAAAAACAAAAAAAAAGAGGGGAAAGTGTCAATACATCAGCGAAATGGTGGAATATTTCATTTCATATTTGTTTGTGATGTCTTATGTCCACTGTAATAACAGTGACATTAAAGTGTCATAAAGGTGTCATGTGGAAAGTCAAAAACGTTATTCGCAAAGTGACGAAAAGTTTGCAAAAAAGTTTGAGAGGGAAAATGAAGAGACAATTGTCCCACCCTGCAGATTCCCGAGTTCCGTCCAAGGCTACGTCTCGTTGTCGCCTCTGTGGAACCCGAGACTGACGCGAGACTGACGGAACCCATCTCCCTGTCCGGTTTAATCAGAATGTTCTGGAGGACTTTATTTTTTTTTACACCTTGTGTGTGTGAGTCAATGACGTTCATGTTTTTATTCTGTTGTCCAACAGAAAGTTATTAGCATCACGGGGTCACAAGGTCACGGCATCGTTTTACCTGGACAGGTCAGTGCGTTGATTCAAAAGTATTGGCACCCCTATATAATAAAGTATAATGCTTTAAAGTGTTGTTGAATAAACACTAACACACAAATACATTTACACTCAAACCTCCACAAAATAAATCGATTGTGCTGCATAATTAATGGCCCCCCATATCAGAAAATGTTCACCAATCAGCATTCTTTAGAGAGGAGATCTCTTTGTAGTTAAACTGATTTCCCCTTCCCCCTTGCAGTATTCCTCATTTCCTACTATAAAGAAAATAAAACAAAAAGCTGTTCTATTATTGTCTGCACAAAAAAACACACCCGCAGTCGTAAGGAAATAATTTAATAAACAGGTGAGAGTTTAAAATGAAACCCCAGGTTATTAAAGGGACCCGAGTCGTGTCTGCTTACCAGAAAATTAAGACTTAAATATTCACAGCAAAGGGTCACCTGACCCGAAACAGGGTTCTGGAGTGTGTTAATGAGTCTGTAGAGCGTTCACTCGATACAGCAAAACAGAAACTACAACAAAATAAAAACCCCGAAAACGCTAACATGAGGTTGTGCAAAAGTTCTGGAATCTGTAGGTTTTGTAGTGGTTCTCTGTGGACTAAAGTGGGTGGAGTTACTAACTACTAGCACACACACACACACACACACACACACACTTTTCTTTGGATTTAAAAAAACCCTTTTTAAATAGTAAATTTCTTTTCATGTTTGCAAATGTTTTGGCACCCCAGCTGGGATGCCCTGGTGAGGAAACATTAATTCTTTCATTTATTTATATATATTTTTTTGTCTGTTCAGCTTTTAAATCACTTCATTAATAAAAGATTTGATATTAAAAAGAAGGAAAACTGGAGAACGTTTACAGTAAAATAAGTCTTTATTAAATATTTTGCTCATTGGATCTGTGTGAATTTGTTCATTTCTGATTCTATAAATAGACTGAAGTAAATTTACTAAACAGAATTGTTCTCTCTCTTTCTCTCTCCCTCTCACTCACTCACTCACACACACACACACACACACACACACACCTTCAGATACAAAACTACGGATAGAGAGTGATGGAATCTCTGTGTCACTCTTCACACACTCTTGCAGCGAATCAGGTCGCAGCCGTAAACACACTTGGTCGCAGTTCAGCGCGAAAACATCGGGATTCATTAAAAAAGAACAGAATGAGAACACAAATATTCAAATAATCTTTAACAATAAACACCTTCATATAATGATAAACACATGATTTGGTTACAAAATAAACGACTTTACGAGGTTAATTAAAGAAATGATTGATGTGTTAACGATTCAAATCTCAGTTTGTTCAATCGTTTGATCGCGTCTTCGTCCTCCACAGACCGCGAGAATAAAATTAATACAGTAAAAAAACCTTTAAACAGAATGAAAGACACCGCTATAAAAAGGGGCGTGGCTTAAAATAATTTTGGCTGATTGATTAAAAGTGCATGAATGAAAAGAGGTGTAATTTGAGAAGGGGAGGGGCTAAGGATGGAAAGGAAAGTGGTTGAAAGAGGGTGTGGCTAAAAAGTGTGTGTTTGAGCAGGGGCGTGGCTAAATAAGACACAGGGCTGGGAAAAAGGTGTGGTTAAAAAGAGTATGTTTGAAAATAGTAGTTTAGTAGTAGAGAGGGTGTGGCTGAATTGGGGGCGTGGTTATAAATAAGATTTTGATTAGAATGAGGTGTGGTTAAGAAAAGGTTGTGGCTAGAAAGGAGCAGGTTTAAAAAGGGGCGTGGCTAAACAGGAACAGCGCTGATAAGGGCCGCAGCTGGGAGGGATATGTGTCTGAGAAGGGGGTGTGGCACTCAGCAGGTAATTTACATAACTCTTGATTTCAGCTCATTCAATACATTATCCAGAACTTAACTTACAGAAGTCTGTCGACGGCGGCGTGACTGGCCGTAACGCCCTGGTTTACCCTGTGCTGTGAGTGATTACGGATACCGAAGAGCTCCAAAACACTTAACAAAATACCGAAAAATAGAACAAACAAAAAAATAATAATAATAAAAGAAAACATGAAGCTGTGAAAGGGGTTGTGATCATGTGATCATTTGGTCTAGAATATTAAGAAGGCATCAGGCGCGAGTGTACACACACCTGAGACGACCTCCTCTCTCTCTCTCTCTCTCAATTTCTCTCTCTCACACACACACACATCTGTAGAGGCACTATACATATTTAACCTGTCAACTTTCAGTAAACACGTTTTATAGGATCAGGTTCGTGCACACACACGCCCCAAAAATGAAATATAAAAATATATCCAGATGTTTTCAGATGTTGCTGTATTACGATTGGGATTGTTCTTTCTCTTGAGGCAGCTTGGCGTCGCTTTTCTGCTCCAGCTGATCGGGTGGGACCGGTTTGGGTTCCGGGGGCTGGTAACGGTACTGATACCCGAAAGCACGCAGGTGGTAGGTGTAATATTCCAACAGGTACATGGTCTGAGCGTTGACGTAATGAAAGGACACGGCCAGGTCCGAGCAGCACTGAGGGCCCTGACAATCCACACCGAAGACAAAAGAACAAAGAGAACAAGAAATAAAAAAAAAACAATAAAAAAACAAAGAGAACAAAAGAAAAAAAAACAAAGCGGAAAAGAATGTTGTGGTGTTCTAAAAAAAAGCTAAACCGGCAGAGCAGGAAGTCAGTGGGATATACTGTAATTACACAGGCTACTCTAGAACTAAACTGCAGGGTGTTTGTGTGTGTGTGTGTGTGTGTATACAGATACATGACATCCATGTGTTGTAAATTAACTAAAATTCTTAATCAAGTCACACAAGTAAGTTCAGAAAAAAAAACTTTATGAAGTGCTAAATGTTGTAAACAATTTTCCGCTAGCGTTGCCTTGTTAAATGTTTAATGTAAAACCACAACTAGAATACAATCTGGATTTGGTTCCTGTTCCTGGGGGCGGGGCTAAATTAAGTTCAGCTCATCGATTGGTTGTATTTTTTTTCACCCTGATTAATGTCCGAAAAGAAGATCTGTTTAGTTCGTACTTACTTTAGCAGTCATTAAGCTGCATTGAGTGCTCATTAGGACCACGCCAGCGTTTATCATAACTACACATGAATAAAGATCTACAATACACAGATCATCCACAATCACCCAGGAGCTCCTTTCCACAATCACCCCAGTCATCATCCGCTCTGAACAGGACACAAAGACACAAGGATAAACACAAAGGATAAACATGTACCTTAAATAAGCACCGCTATTACTTAATGACTGGCTTTCTTTTAAATGCTCCAGGTGATAAAGACTGCCTGTCATCAGCAAATACTTTCACTCCTTTAAAACAGCAGATGTGTTATTCTCAGACGACTGTAGTGTGTGTGTGTGTGTGTGTGTGTGTGTGTGTGTGTGTGTGTGTGTGGTTCTCACCTGGACGATGGGGTAGTAACAGTAGTTCCAGTACCAGAAGCTCTTGGGGAAATTGGCAGTCATGTGCTGCTCTGGAACGAACGGATGGAATGTCTCTCTCTGGAGTGTGTCCCTGGAATCCCCGGCGGCCACACCCATTTTCTCCATGCACTGTCCCATGGCGAGGTCCTCCACCGAGGTTGTGTGAGAGCACTTTTTGGTGCGAAAGCCCTCCACGAACCTCCTAAGCGCCTCTCGGCTCAACACGTATCCGGCGCCACCGCTCATGTAGCCCTGTTTGGTGTAGGGCTTGAAGCGGCGTCCAAAGTACACCGGTTCGTCTGCCGAGCGGTTGGCCAGCACCCAGCGCAGGTTGTCCACCACCACGTAGGTGTCGTCGTCGGCTTTGAGGAACCAGTCGGCATCGTCCGCGTGCTTCTCTTGGACGTAGTGGAAAGCCTTGATGGTCTTCCAGTAAAGCTGGTCACGGCCCTCCTTGGTGTCGAGTCCGACGGTGGGGAAGTCCGGGTCGTCCACTGAGCTCATGAACACAACGATGTTACAGTGTCGACTCCATGTGGCCTTCACGTGACGGGCTTTCTTCTCCAGGTTGTTTGGACCCGTCATCACCCAACACAGAATACGAACACGTTTGTACAGAGAATCCGCCAGGGCGCTGTCCTCCCCTACAGGAGAAACGGACAGGTGTGTGGGCGGGGACAGGTGATACATTTGGCAGACGTATCTTATCCAGAACTACTTACATCTCTGGTATATAACCGAGCAATTGGGAATTGGGTAGCCTGGTGGTGCTGGGAATCATTTATTTCTTTACTATCATAAAGATTGTGACGTGGCTTTGCTTTGTATTTAAATTTCCACTCACAAACGGAAAGCCTTTATTACATCATTACATAGCCTTTATTACAAAACTCTTTTTAGTTATAACATATATATATAACTGTTTATAACGCTTTCACGTTTCTCTCACTTATTTAACATGCCACAATCATTCTATTGTAAGCGTTTCGTTATATTTTAGCACTTTTTCACCTCGTTTGTTTTATGTTAATATTTTTTTCTGTTACTTTTTTATAAAATTGTTTTGTTTTATGGGATTTTAAAAAATTTTAAGCCAAGTTTTTCTCTATTTTTTATCCCCGTCATCCTTTCATATATGTTCTATTAAGTTTATGTACACACTGCCCTCCATAATTAATGGCACCCCTGGTTAAGATGTATTCTTTAGCTTCTAATAAATTCAGTTTTGTTCTAAATAATATAGGACCACAATGAAAAAAAGAGGAACATCCAACCTTTAATTCAAGTGTGTTTATTCAGTGGGAAAAAAATCATTAAGAAATAATTCGTTTACATCAAATCATGTGTGCCACAATTATTAGCACCCCTGATTTTAATACTTTGTACAACCCCCTTTTGCCTTCTCCTATAATGTTTCACAAGATGGGAGAATACAGAAAGAGGGATCTTCGGCCATTCCTCTTTGCACAATCTCTCTAAATCATCCAGCGACCTGGTTCCTCTCCTCTGCACTCTCCTCTTCAGCTCACGCCACAGGTTTTCAATGGGGTTGAGGTCTGGGGACTGAGATGGCCATGGGAGGAGCTTGATTTGGCCACATGTTTAGGGTCATTATCTTGCTGAAAGACCCAGTGACGACCCATCTTCAGCTTTCGGGCAGAGGCCACCAGATTTTGCTTTAAAATGTCCTGGTATTTCAAAGCGTTCATGGTGCCATGCACCCTAATAAGGTTCCCAGGGCCTCTGGAAGAGAAACAGGCCCACAGCATCACCGATCCTCCCCCATACTTCACAGTGGGCATGAGGTGCATTTCCGCATACTCATCTTTTGTGTTCTGCCAGACCCACTTAGAGCGTTTGTTGCTCTATCTTGGTCTCATCTGACCAAGCAATTCAATTCAATTCAGTTTTATTTGTTTGGCGCTTTTCACAATGATGATTGTCACAAAGCAGCTTTACAATTGAAGAAAATTATAAAAACAGAATTAAACATAAATCAGTTTGTCCCTGATGAGCAAGCCGGGGCGACGGTGGCAAGGAAAAACTCCCTAAGATGAGATAGGAAGAAACCTTGAGAGGAACCAGACTCAGCAGGGAACCCATCCTCATTTGGGTGAAAACAGGTAGCAGGGATCATGAAGTTACATCGTGTGTGTGTGTGTGTAAACAACTATAATCATTAGTCCTTAGAGCAGCCGAAACGTCTTTATGGCGAAGTGGGTCGTCCTAGATCGCCGGTAATGCCTCATCCGCTGGGCAGGTCACAGGGAAGGGACCCACACAGGACAACGGAGGGCCGGTGGTGGGGTCTGGATCACCGGCAGCTCCGTTGTGGCGTATGTAGCTCAACAGAGAGAGAGAGAGAGAGAGAGAGAAGAGAGAGGAGAGAGAGAGGTGAAAGGAAGTCAAAAGAAGGAAAACAGTTAAGTGACAAAGCACACGGTCCCAGGTGAAGCCCCAGTACCGCTTAGCGAACTCCAGACGTTTGCGTTTATGATTGCAAGTGAGAAAAGGTTTTTCCGTGCATGCCTCCCAAACAGCTTGTTGGCATGATGGTTGTTTTGGAGACTTTGTGACCCCAAGATGCTATCATTTGTTGCAGTTCTTTAACAGTGAGCTTTGGAGAACTTTTTATTTCTCTTACCATCCTCCTCACTGTGCGTGGAGGCAAAATAAACTTGCGTCCTGGTCCAGGCTTGTTTACCACTGTTCCAGTTGTGTTAAACTTCTTAATGATTCCTCTGACAGTAGATATGGGCAGGTGCAGGCGAGTGGCTATTTTCTTGTAGCCATTGCCTGACTTGTGAAGGTCGACACACATCTGCCTTACTTGAATTGTGTGTTCCTTTGTCTTACCCATGTTGAAGAGTGGATAAGAGAAATGGCCTCTGTGTCACGTCATATTTATACCCCAGGGAAACAGGAAGTGATTAATTACTAATTAAATGTTCCCAGATACTCTGATCAACTGTGTAAACTACTGTAGAAATGACAGAAATACTTCAATTACATTTATTTCCTAGGAATTGTTAGGGGGGGGTGCCAATAATTGTGGAACAGGTGATTGTATGAAAAATAATTATTTCTTAGTCAGTTCCCCTTAAAATTCACTTGAGTTGAAGTTCACATTTTTCTGCAATTTTCAGTGTGAGATTGTGCTTCTGCAATAAAAATTGAATTTATTTTAAGGCTTTTAACGCATCTTAACCAGGGGTGCCAATAATTATGGAGGGCAGCGTATATACTTCAGATTCCTGTAACTTTATCCTCAGCGTTTTTGTTTTACTGTTATTTTTTTGGTACTTTGTGTACGTTGATTGAATGTTGCATGGTGCTGAATTCGTTTGTTAGTTCGTTTTTCCCTGAGGAAATTCTCCATCACATGGACATTCGGGCACTTTTGTTACTGTATATTTGTTATTGCTTGTTATTATTTAATTAAATTCTAATAGTTTATACTGTTTTTATGTCTTGTGTCTATAACGACTCCAGCATCAGAATTAGTTGTTACTTTTATTGTTAAACTTTCCTATCACATGGTGTAATGTCAACAAAACAGTGTTAGGGTTAAAGTACAGAGTCTGCCCTGCCACACCCCTGCCCCCGCCCCTGCCCCCTGGCCTTACCGATGTGAGAAACAGTGGAAAAATGTAAGATAGACAGAAGTGTTTAAGAAGCAAACACTCTGGAGAGATTAGCGATCAGGATGTGTACATTGTGGGAGGATCAGAAGAACCAGATCCGAGTCCAAACCACCACATCTACACTAAAATAACACTACGTGCTGATGCAGTGATGGTGATTACCGATGTGATGCGGGTGGTTGAGGTTAAACAGTGCCGACTTCTCCTTCTTCCAGTTCTTCTGCTCTTCTTTATGTCTGCTCAGTTCCACCTCATCAGATCGTGGGTAGGAACTGTGTGAGAACCAGACCAGATGCAGGATCATGTAGAGAGAAAACAATCCCACCAGAAAGCCTATGTAGAAGGAGGAGCGACAACAGCGGCCCTTCATCTGGAACAACTTCACCATTTTCACCAGACGATAACTGAAAAAAAACACACCATCATTACCACCACCACCACCACGGGGTTAAAGGAGGCAACGCCCACACCTACCAGATCGTCACACACCAGGAGAAACTACAACACACTGAAACAGTTAAACTACATTACCCTTCATTAAAACTGAATGTGACCTTATAGTTTTTACATGTTGATTATTTATTTCATTTTATTCCTTTTATGACATCATTAAAATTGGGGGTTTTGCGATTAATTAAAAAACGAGTGAAATGTGATTAGAGAATAAAGTGATAATTACACTCTGGCTCCGCCCCCAGCTGTGATGAAACAAAGAGATACAATGTTTACTACAATGATAACAAACCACAACAATGAAATATATATATATATATATATATATATATATATATATATATATATATATATATATATATATATATATACATAACATTTCAAAGCTCACGTCTGGCCGTCTGGCCGTCTTAACTCCATTCCGTTTATTTTATTCTTCATATTTTCCTGTTTTTTACCATTATGTTTAATTTATTTTAAATAAACCTGTTACATTTCACAGGGTTTTCTATGCGGGTTGTTACTGTTAAAACAAAAAAACTTCCCGACAGGACAGCATGTGTCTATCCTAAATGTGTTATCCTAAAATCATTATGCAAAAACCGCGTTAAGTAAAAAATATTTTACAGATTTTACATTTGTAATAAAAATGTTTTGATTAACCAGTGAAAAAAAAAACTGAAAAAATAATAATAATAATTATAATTTAAAAAAAATTATTAAGACTTGCTTATTTTAGCTGGACGTCTCAAACACTCAAAACTAATTAGATAAACATTGTTTAGTTCATAAAGAAGTGTGTGTGTGTGTGTGGATTTGTGCGGCGTGTTAAAATCGAAGCTTTAGGCCACTCGAGGTGACGCTGGAGCAGGAAAAACAATCTTTAAACCTTAGCATATAATAGCGTTCATTATCATCATCATCATCATCTCTACATCCTGGAGTACAGATGACACACAAAACATCCCATCATTCTCTGCTTACAGAAACATTTCAAACAGGAACACAATGAAACAGTAAGTGTAGAATTACTTAACGACTTTAACAGATAAATATAAAATAATTAGCTGAGGGAAGCGAAGGATGAATTACCGTAAACATAAAGACACTTTATAATGATTATAAACAGAGGAATGAGACGTCCTTCATATCAGACGTCCTTCATGTCGGACTAACTGCAGCACACAGACAGGACGAGTTTTTAATCTTCTAAAACCATTGAAAACAAATAGTTCAGAAAGTCTACAGAGACAATACAGACCACACAAGCTGGTAAAACCCGTACGCTCACCTGTCACTTCAACCAACCCAACCTGGAACCTGCTGAGGAGGTGTGGACATTAGTCACAGCGCACTGAGGGACACAACCGACAGGGGAGACGGAAAACTGATAACAACTGATAACCAGACTATAAAAGCAGAGTTTATGTGTTCCTGTTCCAGCTCAGACCGCCGGAGGGACGTGGCGTTAATCTCCACGTCACAATCGAAAAAATACACCACCAACGAAGAAGCCGTAATTCTGATTATTAATCTGATTATATGACTGGATCAGATACTCGATTAATCCAGGATCATTGATATTATAGCCATTAGTCAACCAATCAGCAACTGTTGGTGGGATTAACTAAGTGATTAATAACCATAAGCAAATATTAGAGCAATTAATCGATTAATCTGTGGTTATTGGAGGAAACATTTCACACACTATATCGTTAGGAAGGATGTGATTTCCGATATAGTCATTTAGTCACAGCCTAATTCTGGTCATGTGACCTGCTGATATGTGGAAACAGTTCTTTATATATATATTTATTATGTTTATAATGGAGTTTATGAAAGTTTATGAAAGTCTTAGTAAAGACTGTTTATCTATCTATCCATCCATCCGTCTATATCTGCCTTTCTGTTCATCTAGCAATCTATCTGCCTTTCTGTCTATCCATCAATCTAACTATCCATTATTCATCCATCCATCAGTCTAACTATCCATCCATCTGCCGCTCTCTATCTAGCCATCGGTCTGTTTTTCAGTCTATCTAGCTATCTATCTAATCTAACTATCCATCAATCTATCCATCTGTCTTTTAGTCGATCCATCAATCTATCTGATCCATGAATCCATCTAACTATCCATCAATCTATCTAACTATTCATCTGTCTCTGTCTGTCTGTCTATCTATCTATCCATTCATTCATTCGTCCTTCTGTCTACCTATCTGTCTGTTTCTTTCGTTTTCTTATACTATATATTATAGAAGTGGGTGATTTCAGGGTCATTCTCTTATTAAGCAGTGAGTTTCCTTCCTGCTCTACAGCGCCACCCTGGTTGACCCGTGTTATTGCAGGCAAGTATAGTACACTTGACACTCGAGATCCAGACGACAACTAAAATATTTGTAGATCATTTTGTTTGTCAATGTTGTCACAATGAGGTTCCGTCTCTTCGTGAGAACAATGTGATAGAGAACATTCAGCGTTCAGATGATTAACTGTGTGAACCTGATGATGCTGAAACACGCTGATGGAAGCGTAACAATGACGATGCTTTAAGACTGCGAATCGTATTAAGGAGATGATTTATAGACGGGACCATGAAAACCTGTGGACATACTAAAAAACCCCAGACTGACCATGTCCATCAACACGACTGAGGAACATCTGAGGAACCAAAAAACACCACTTCTAAAAACATTCAAAAGTCGACCTGAATTTTAAAAATCCAACAAAAACATTTTGAGTCATTATTTTATTTTATTATTACCTCAGCTGATGTTTCTCACTGAAGATCCGAAGCGACGCGCGTGACGTCCTCGTCCATCTCAGTCGAGCTCTGAAGCTTCCTCAGACCTGCAGGCTGTCCTGGAGGGACCACCAGAACATCACCGAAGAAAGACACAGACTTCCGGTGCATTCAAACCAAATAATTCTAATAAAAACCGCTGGAATCGTCACTTTTTCAGCATCTGTCTCTGACGTCACGAGTTCGCGACGTTAGCGCTGGTTAGCTTTTCTACTTAGAACTGCCATACGTCTCCATGGTGACGCTTTTACATCGTGGAATGTTTTTAAAATACAAAATGAAAGGGGAATTAAATATATAAATATAATTAGATATATTTCCAATATAAATCGGAAAAAATGTTTCTGTAACAGATCCGCTTCCTCGCACGCGCCCGCACAACTTCCCCACAGTTACTTCAACACCGCCTGCGAGAGCCACCTGAGAGAAACCGGAAGAGCTGTGTCAGTTCGAGCGCGGCGCACGCGCACACCGAGAACTGTGATAAGTCGAGGACAAAGTGGGCGTGGTCACGCGTCTGACGGCCCTTTAGAAGTTGATATGTGAATGTGTTCAGATTCATTACAGTAAAACATCAGTGTGAATAAATAAACCATCTGAAATGCAAACACACTCATTATTAACACTTCAAACAGTTCACTGTGTGTGTGTGTGTGTGTGTGTGTGTGTGTTGGTGAGTCACACTGTGAACTGTTTGAAGTGTTAATAATGAGTGTGTTTGCATTACTGGTACACGGATAAGGCTGTGTGACGTTGTTTGATTGACAGCAGTGCTTATAATAAGATTTATTAATATGTATATAGCGAGTATGTGTGAAACACCACGTGATTACAGAGCCATAAAACCCGCTAGCGTCAACTAGTGGCAGAATTTATTCAACATTCGTACAAAACTTTAGGGCCATCGGAGTTCAATCAGAATGAAACTCTGTAAGAAACGTTCTACTCGTAGCCCTAAAGTGTGTGTGCGGACTTGCACGTTTCCTTTCCATACACAGTTGTTATCTGTTGTGTCTGTACAGTAGACACACACACACAGCTGTATGGTCTGTAGAAGATGTCCTTCTAGATTGGAACACTGTGAATGTTGTGATATCTGTAGGGTGAAGAACACTGAACTGACTGAAGGGCGTCTGGTGTTCGGTCTGATTTCATTATAGTCTTTACAGTATCTGTCTTTACATATTCCCGTTCAGAAGGTTGGGATCAGCCATGATATGACACCCCTGGGGCAGAGAGGCTCTGTAAGCTTTTTGGACCAGAATAAGTGCCTCGGACATGGAAAGTAAACTAGAAAAGACTTGTTGCACTAGACTTTCTTTGTCTAGTGAACCAGAAATGATCTATACATTAACCAGGGTTCAGTCCGAAATTTCAGCAATTTTTTTCAAAGTTAGCAACAAAAATAAAAATGAGGTTTCCATCAGGTTGTTCAAGCGGCTGACGGAGGTATCGGTAATCTTATAACCAACAGTAAATAAAACAAGGCACAAAAAACAGAGCAGAAACAGGCGATTAATTAAGCGGCAACAGGCTGTGTCTGCCCAGGACCAGGACGATTGTGAAGGACCTCAGCCATCCCAACAGTGAACTTGTGTTTGTGTTCAGTTGCGTTCAAGAAAAAGCTTTTGCTCCTTGAGGGCAAAAACAGAGAGAATAAGGAGGAGCTTTTTCCCAAACCCAGAGCACCTGATACCAGGACATTCTCTCCGTTTCATATCCTCACCGCATGAATATTTGCACACATTTTCATAAACCAACACAGACTGACAAACTCAACACGTCAAATCCAGCACAAAGACACTTTAGTACTTCTTTTAAATCATTTTTGGGCATTTTTTTGCCTTTACCTTTATTTATAATACAGAAAGAGATTGAATATGAGAGATGGGGGGGGGCCTAAACTGGAATCGAATTGGAGTCGCCGGAGCACAACTGTGACAATGGCAACCCGGGTTCGATTCCGGCTCGAGTCCTTTCCGGTTTAGTACTTCTATTTTTATCTGTTTACACATATCCATACTACTGTTATCAATCTGCATATAACTTTCTAATGTATATACATATCCCATACCTTTCACTTTATATATACACTGCTCAAAAAACTAAAGGGAACACTTAAAGAACACAATGTAACTCCAAGTCAGTCTCACGTCTGTGAAATCAAACTGCCCACTTAGAAAGCAGCACTGACTGACAATCAGTCTCACATGCTGTTGGAAATGGAACAGGACAACAGGTGGAAATTATAGGCAATTAGCAAAGACACCCCCAATAAAGGAGTGGTTCTGCAGGTGGTGACCACAGACCACTTCTCAGTTCCTCTGCTTTCTGGCTGATGTTTTGGTCACTTATGAATGGTGCTTTCACTCTAGTGGTAGCATGAGACGAAGTCTACAACCCACACAAGTGGCTCAGGTAGTGCAGCTCATCCAGGATGGCACATCAATGCGAGCTGTGGCAAGAAGGTTTGCTGTGTCTGTCAGCGTAGTGTCCAGAGCATGGAGGCGCTACCAGGAGACAGGCCGGTACATCAGGAGACGTGGAGGAGGCCGTAGGAGGGCAACAACCCAGCAGCAGGACCGCTACCTCCGCCTTTGTGCAAGGAGGAACAGAGGAGGAGCACCTGCCAGAGCCCTGCACAAAATGACCTCCAGCAGGCCACAAATGTGCATGTGTCTGCTCAAACGGTCAGAAACAGACTCCATGAGGGTGGTATGAGGGCCCGACATCCACAGGTGGGGGTTGTGCTTACAGCCCAACACCGTGCAGGACGTTTGGCATTTGCCAGAGAACACCAAGATTGGCAAATTCGCCACTGGCGCCCTGTGCTCTTCACAGATGAAAGCAGGTTCACACTGAGCACGTGTGACAGACGTGACAGAGTCTGGAGACGCCGTGGAGAACGTTCTGCTGCCTGCAACATCCTCCAGCATGACCGGTTTGGCAGTGGGTCAGTAATGGTGTGGGGTGGCATTTCTTTGGAGGGCCGCACAGTCCTCCATGTGCTCGCCAGAGGTAGCCTGACTGCCATTAGGTACCGAGATGAGATCCTCAGATCCCTTGTGAGACCATATGCCGGTGCAGTTGCCCCTGGGTTCCTCCTAATGCAAGACCTCATGTGGCTGGAGTGTGTCAGCAGTTCCTGCAAGACAAAGGCATTGATGCTATGGACTGACCCGCCCGTTCCTCAGACCTGAATCCAATTGAGCACATCTGGGACATCATGTCTCGCTCCATCCACCAACGCCACGTTGCACCACAGACTGTCCAGGAGTTGGCGTGTGTATATATATATACACACACACACATCAATTTTCATCATCTTCCTGTTTACCTGATCTAAGAGACCAGATCAGTCTATTTATTTAATGTATTTTATATTTCATTCTCCTTTTTTTAACCTGTAGTAATAGGAGATGTTTAGTTGTAAAAGACTGTGGAGAGAGAGAGAGACAGACAGCAGCGGTTATATGATTGAGAGACAGAGACGCTGAGGAAAAGACAGGAGGAAGAGTTGGAGGTAGCAGAGCTGAAGATGTTGAGGTTGTCTTTGGGAGTGACGAGGTTGGACAGGATCAGGAATGAGCACATCAGAGGGACAGATCATGGTGGACGTTTCAGAGAGGACAGATTGAGATGGTTTGAACAGGGGAATAGAGGTGGGAAAACAGAAATGGAGCTGCAGACAGAAGACCAAAGAGGAGGACTATTGTTGTAATGACAAAAAGAGGACATAAAATTAGTTGAAAGATGATTGGCCGTGGTGACCCCTAAAGGAAGTAGCTGGAAGGAGCAGGATAAAGAAATGTGTTCATGATGAACATGTTCACATGTACACACACACACACACACACGTCTCATGAAGCTTTGGCCTTGATGGATGGGATTCTGTGAGGTGATTCGGGCGCAGCAGACTGTGTTCCCAAACATCATCATTATCATCACGCCTCCTTTTAGAAATCAACTTTATTTGATTGGATTTTATTTCCAGATCCTGTGTGGTAACTCCAAGGTGAACTTTCCAGAACGCTGCATTCTTTATTATTATTATTATTATCTAAAGTGCAGTTAAAGCGCTCAACAACACCTTCTG
>VCAZ01000135.1:338517-456017 GCA_005784505.1 Bagarius yarrelli | reverse complement strand
GTGGAATATTACCACCAAAAATTATTTCTTTTTAAATATAATTTATAATTAATAAAAAAAAAAACCTATACTGGACATTAAATGAAAGGTTATACTCAGATTGATATATGTGTGATCTAAATACATGTTATTAATGTTATAAGTTTCCTTTTGATCCATAATCAATGAATAAAACACAAACAATAAAACACACCAGTTTGTCTGCATTTTAACTCTAATTACCTGAAATTAATTTTAACACTCTTACACTGAGCCAAGAATTAAAGTGTGTTAAAAAAAGAAATAGAGAATAAAAAAGAAAGAAGAGATAAAAGTAAGATAAAAGAAAAAGGAGCAAAAAAAGAAAAGAAAAAAAGAATAAAAATATAAAAAGAAAGAATGAAAACGAATAAAAATAAAAGAATAAGGAAGACAGAAAAGAGAAGAAATAAAGTAAAGAATTGTAGATTTTCTTTTTTATAATTAAAGGTGTGATTATTTGCAGAGGGTGCCAATACTTTAGCACGTAACTGTAAGTTCATCTGACACACACACACGCACACAGGATTTATTTACCTGGAGTTTTGGGGACGAGGTTGTGGTCATGCCGGGTGGCACTGGTGTCCTTCTGGTCTGAAGCGTGTGTGTTTGTGTGTGTGTGTGCTTCAGAGGGGGTGTGTGTTTGTTCATCCTGATCGTTTTTGTCCTCAAGTCGATCCAGCAGTTTCCCTAAAGTGTTCTCTAAAGTCTGAGTGGCCTGAGAGCGATCAAACTCTCCTTTCAGACCCTCACTCTCCAGCTCCTGCTGCGCCTGACACACACACACACACACACACACACAAACATAAACACACAAACATTCAAATGATCAACCTATAAATTCCAGATCATTAAAAACTTTTGCTTGTCTGTTGGATGGAGTTGATACCACACTGCCCTCTTGTGTCCACTGTAAGAACTGCACAAGGCCGTTTCATTGGTCTACTGACAGATGCATTGATGGTTAATCGTTAATCAGTGTTTTAAACTGGAGGAAAGTTACCGGAGTTCCGTTAATGCGGATCAGTGAAAAGAGAAGCAGTAAGAATCATTTCCACATACTGAGAGCACAGAGTGGAGTGTGAGAGGGAACTGGTTCCGTGTGTGCATGCTATAGAAGTGTGAAGGGAACCTCTCTGACAGGCACTGTGTGTGTGTGCGCGTGTGTGTGTGTGTGTTGTCTGTGCTGGTTACTTTGACAGATTTACAGCATTTGGTAGATGTCCTCATCCAGAATAACTTGCATTTATCTTTTTTATACAACTAAACAGTTAAGGGTTAAGGGCCTTACTCAGGGGCCCAATGGTGGCGGTTGGTGTTACTGGGAATCGAAAAGCGATCCTTTAACTAGCAGTACATTCGGACGATTAACGGTCGATACGATTATTTTTTTGTCAGATGAAAAGATTTTAGACTTTTTCCGGTGGTGTGACCATCATCAAACCGAGAGCAGACAGGAGCGCCGACCCTCATGGCGCAGATAGTGTGTTAACGTCAAAACACCTCGGGAAAATGTGGCAAATGAGTGTTTGTATGGCGTGTCATCCTCGCTGCTGTTTGTTGGCTGCTAGCTAGCACAGATTGATGATGTAAAACTCCAGACGAGTCATTGGAGTGTAGAAAATAAAGGCGAGTGTCTATTAAACTGTGACTATTAAAGGAAATTCGACTGAAACCTGCGTTATCCAGCCACACTCACTTTATTTTTCTGACCAATCATTGTCCAAAACCAAAACAACTACCTCACCAAACACACTTCCTTGTTACTTAGATGGTGGCGCAGTGGTTAAGGTGTTGGATTGTTAATTGGAAGATCAGAGTTTGATTCCTGTCACCACCAAGTTCACTGTTGGGCCCCTGAGTAAGACCCTTACCACCAGATTGCTCAGTTGTATAAAAAAGCGCTCCGGATGAGGACGTCTGTTAAACACTGTAAATGTATAATAATAACAATAATAATAACAATAATAATAATAATAATAATAATAATGTCTTAAGTGTGTAAAGTGTTTCTCTGATGACCTTCACCAAAACGGAGCTAAACTGTTTTACATGGCGTGTGTTGTGCTGCTGCAATTTACACTTAGTCCCTCAATTTAATCGCGAGAAAACATCTGAAAACATCTGTAACATGCATCGCTTTATTTTTTTTTAAAAAGCTGCCGTAAATTTATGAAAGACCTGAATAAAGATTTTACTGTAGAAAAAACAGGTTTGATGTTTTCTGCCATAGTCCAAAAGTAAGGACTGATTTATAAAGGACTGTTTATTCTTACAGATGAAATAAATTCCAGGATAATGGAGGCTGTACCTCGTCTATGATGTTGTCAAACTCTTTCTGAATCTCCTCTTTAATCTGACCGATTTTGGAGGTGGGAAGCGAAAGATCCGTCATCTCCTCCTCAAACTCCTTCAACAGGTGTTCATCTTCCTCTTCCCCCTCTTCCTCCTCCTCCTCCTCCTCCGCTTTTTTCCTCTTCCTCTTCTCGTCCTCCTCTTTTTGTCTCGACCTCTTCCCCTCCTCCTCCTCTTCCTCTTCTTGTTCCTGATTTGAGTCTGCCTGGATCCTCCCATTCCCCCGCTGTGGATTTGGAATCACAGTGAGATGAACTGGTTCAGTGTGAAGGTGTGTGATTGTGTGTGTGTGATATATGTGTGTGTGTGTGTGTGTGCAGCAGTCACCTTCTGGTTGGTGTTTCTGAGGTGCTGCATGAACTTCATCAGGTCAAAGGGATCCGTCATCAGCTTAAAGTTAAACTTCCCATCTCCAAACACTACAACACACATACATGTGCACACTCGTTCACTGACTCATTCGCTCGACCCGACTCTGTCTACTGACTCATTCGCTCGACCCGACTCTGTCTACTGACTCATTCGCTACTGATTATCGCTCGACGACTCTGTCCTACTGATTCATCGCTCGACCCGACTCTGTCTACTGACTCATTCGCTCGACCCGACTCTGTCTACTGACTCATTCGCTCGACCCGACTCTGTCTACTGACTCATTCGCTCGACCCGACTCTGTCTACTGACGCATTCGCTCGACCCGACTCTGTCTACTGACGCATTCGCTCGACCCGACTCTGTCTACTGATTCATTCGCTCGGACCCGACTACTGTTTCATTCGGCCGACTCGTTTACTGATTCATTCGCTCGACCCGACTCTGTCTACTGATTCATTCACTCGACCGACCCGAACTCTGTTTACTGACTCATTCGCTCGACCCGACTCTGTCTACTGACTCATTCGCTCGACCCGACTCTGTCTACTGATTCATTCGCTCGACCCGACTCTGTCTACTGATTCATTCGCTCGACCCGACTCTGTCTACTGATTCATTCGCTCGACCCGACTCTGTTCGACCGACTCTGTCATTTATCTGATTCATTCGCTCGACCCGACTTGTCTACTGATTCATTCGCTCGACCCGACTTGCTACTGATTCATTCGCTCGACCCGACTCTGTCTACTGATTCATCGCTCGACCGCTCTGCTATTCGACGATTTCGTCTGATTCTGATTCATTCGCTCGACCCGACTCTGTCTACTGATTCATTCGCTCGACCCGACTCTGTTTACTGATTCATTCGCTCGACCCGACTCTGTTTACTGATTCATTCGCTCGACCCGACTCTGTCTACTGATTCATTCGCTCGACCCGACTCTGTCTACTGATTCATTCGCTCGACCCGACTCTGTTTACTGATTCATTCGACTCTGTTTACTGATTCACGACCGACTCGGTTCTGTTTTTACTCGACCCGATTCATTCGCTCGACCCGACTCTGTTTACTGATTCATTAATTTAACCCGAGCCCGTTTAGAAAGTTGAGTAAGTGCATTAATCTTTAGTGATGTAATGAAGTGTGTGTGTGTGTGTGTTCTTACTGTCGTTCTCTTTGTATTCGTTGTGTTCGTTATCTGCCGCTCCATCAGAATCCTGCAGAGAAATGATTCAAACCGGGTAAACAAACACATTGTGGTGCAAAAGTTTTAACCCTTCTTTTCATTTATTTTTCCATGTATAGTTGTATTGGTGTGTGTGTGTGGGTGTGTATGTGTGTACCTCAGGTGTGTTTGTTTCTGTCTGCTGTGGTTTGGTGACTCCATCCCAGAATTCTTTATCCTCCGCCTCCTCATTAACTGACTCCTCCCCCTTCTCGTGTACAGCATCTATTTAGAAAGAAATTACACGAAACAAGCCCCACCCATTTTACCTGACTGTCCAATCACTACACAGCACCTGTTACTATTTGTACAACAGCACACACACACACACACACACACACACACTGACCTTTGACCTCAGACTCTACAGCGGGTGTAACAGAGGGGAGAACTGACTCCTCATCAATGACATCATTTCCTGTGTTCTCTCCTTTTTCATCTTTGGACAGAATCTGATCAAGCGTCCTGAGCTCTTTAGAGATCTGCTCTACTTTCCGCTTTGTGTCAGCTGGAGAGAGACAGACAGAAAGAGAGTAAGACAGACAAAGAGTAAGACGGGAAAGATAACAAGAGAGCAAGACGTGAAGCAGTGACTGTGAGACAGGGCAGTAACACAGGCAGCAACAAAAGAGGGCAAGAGTGAGACAGGAGCTCAAGCAAGATGTGTGTGAAACATTCCAGTTGACAAAGGGAGAGACGGAGAGAAAGCGCGAGAAGGAGAGAGACACAGGAGGTGAGAGAGAGCGATAGAGAGAGAGAGACGGAGAGACTTTCACAAATACATGACAGGGTGAAAGTGAAACAGCAAAGTAAGACAGTAAGAGTAAGAGTGTGTGAGAGTGTGTGAGAGTGAGACAGGTGTTGTGCACTCAGACAAATAAAAATATAAATAGACAGTAAGAGTAAGAGTGTGTGAGAGTGAGACAGGTGTTGTGCACTCACAGAAATAGAGATATAAGACAGACGGTAGAGTAAGAGTGTGTGAGAGTGAGACAGGTGTTGTGCACTCACAGAAATAGAGATATAAGACAGACGGTAGAGTAAGAGTGTGTGAGAGTGAGACAGGTGTTGTGCACTCACAGAAATAGAGATATAAGACAGACGGTAGAGTAAGAGTGTGTGAGAGTGAGACAGGTGTTGTGCACTCACAGAAATAGAGATATAAGACAGACAGTAGCACAAGAGTGTGTGTGAGAGTGAAACCGGTGTTGTGCACTCACAGAAATAGAGATATAAGACAGACGGTAGAGTAAGAGTGTGTGAGAGTGAGACAGGTGTTGTGCACTCACAGAAATAGAGATATAAGACAGACGGTAGAGTAAGAGTGTGTGAGAGTGAGACAGGTGTTGTGCACTCACAGAAATAGAGATATAAGACAGACGGTAGAGTAAGAGTGTGTGAGAGTGAGACAGGTGTTGTGCACTCACAGAAATAGAGATATAAGACAGACAGTAGCACAAGAGTGTGTGAGAGTGAGACAGGTGTTGTGCACTCACAGAAATAGAGATATAAGACAGACGGTAGAGTAAGAGTGTGTGAGAGTGAGACAGGTGTTGTGCACTCACAGAAATAGAGATATAAGACAGACAGTAGCACAAGAGTGTGTGTGAGAGTGAAACCGGTGTTGTGCACTCACAGAAATAGAGATATAAGACAGACGGTAGAGTAAGAGTGTGTGAGAGTGAGACAGGTGTTGTGCACTCACAGACTTGTGCTTTAACGTAATCCATGTACTGCTGAGCGCTGAGTGCAGGTTGGCACACAATGCCCTGTGGCTTGGTGGAGGAGGGGGGGCGCAGCAGCGGGTGCTGACAGGTGCGGGACGTGTGAATCGTCAGCACGTAGTGACACGACTGTGGCTCGTCCACTCTGGAGAGATAATCACTTGAACCCTCTTCACACACAAACTACACACACACACACACACCGTTAGTCTGCTGTAAATGCCTCTGTGTGTGCGAGTGTGTGTGTGTGTGTGCGCGAGTGTGTGTGCGTGTAGGTTCTCACCCTGACTTCAGACTCTCGTGGGTTTCCGTTCAGGTCACACCTGGAGCCGTTGACGTACGACTGACTGTGAAATCGCTTTAGCTTGTGCTGTTTAGTGGCCTGGAGGAGGGAAGGGAGTGAGACAGGAGAGTGAGACAGCAATACAGAGATTAAGAAAAGATGAGCAAGACAGGCAGAGGGTGGGTGCTGCTGGAAATTACATTAATGCAATTCAGAAAAAAGATCTAATTATATCTAACATACATCTAATATACCCTGTGCCGCGCGCTATACTCTTATATAATAAGTGTATGAATCGGCAGTATGAAGGAGTTTATACACTCCGGGACTATTCAGCAGATCTTGTGGTTAGTGACTAAAAGCAGCTGGATAAGATCAAAGGGAGATCCTGCGTCTGTCCCTCTGAAAGCTCTCAGCACAGACGACTGCTGTCTTACCCTAAACTTCTATAAATCAGCTAAGACTAAAGCCAACATGCTGGACTGATGATAGAGTAAAATCCAAATAAGCAACATCCAGAAAACAAACAAACAAACAAGTCAGACAAAACAAGATAAACAGGCAAAAAACACACAGTAACACTAAAGTTAAACAAACAACGACACAGGAGAGCGAGACAGGAGAGTCAGACAGAAATTAGAAAAATTAAAACAAATAATGACAGTGAAGTAAGACAGAAGTGTGAGACAGAAATTAAAACAAATAATAACCTTGGAGTTAAAACAAAAGAGTGAGACAGTAAACAAGAGAGAAATCAACCTGATTAAAGCAAAGAATAAGACTAGACAGTGAGACAGGAGTATTAGGCAGGTGTGAGACAGGAACGTGGGAAAGGAGATCATTAAAAATGACCATGATTATAACAGAGTGAGACAGAAGAATTGTACAGGAGTGAGACAGGAGAGGAAGATGGGAGAGTGAGACAAGACTGTAGGACAGAAATTAACTTAAGTGAGAAAGAAAAATAAAACAGGAGAGTGAGAAATAAAGATGATTTGAGAAAAAAATGATGCATAAGTGTGAGACAGGAGAGTGAGACAGGAGAGTGACTTAAAGCTGTCTTACCTTAGCGGTGTCATTGGTCCAATCAAAATCTGACTCGAAATAACCCAGAAACAGCACATCGCCTTTAATTTCGGAATCTACACACACACACACACACACACACACACACACACACACACACACACACTAAAATAACTGACAAACTCTACATATGTAAATTACCAGGATGTATGAATATTCATGAAGATGTTAATTAGAACATTCACAGCGTTGGGCAGGCCGTCCTTATCCAGAGCGTTTATCTCTTTTATACAACTGAGCAATGAGGGGGTTAAGGGCCTTGCTCAGGAGCCCAGCGGTGGCACCCTGGTGGTACTGGGAATTAAACCTTTAATCTTCTGGTTAGCAGCCCAACACCTTAACCACCATCAGATTTTACTTTCACTCGGAACACCTTCATTGCTCAGTGAACTCAGTGCTGGTAAACAAACTCACATTAGTTAAGCGTTACCATGACAACCACCACCTATCATGGAGAACATTAGCAGGTAAATGAGCGCTCTATGAAACCTCAGCATGCAGGTGGTGTAGGTGGAGTGGTTGGTTTGATTCCCCTGGAGCCGCTGCCATTCCTGTGGGTGGTGTTTACAGTGACAGGATCTAGAACATCAACAACATACCACCGGAATCTTTATCTCAGGACCAGCAAGGTTTTGGGGCTGATTTAGAGCCGGGATTTGAGGACTGGCACAGGCGATTCGGTCTCCCACAGAGACCCAGGGGGTAAAAATGCACCCCGACCACCCAAACCCACTCCGTTTATAAATCAAACCTCATGCTGTCGAGTTATTGAGTGCAAATATCTACACTGCTGCACCTTCTAGGTGATACTGTCTGATGTGCTGTCCGTAGCAGAACTCGTACGTCCACCAGTCTTTCGTCTGCAGAGAGAAAAAGAGAAGAGCGACGGATCAGAAGAGCGACGGACCCAACCCTAAACGGAAGCGGTGGCGTGTGTGTGTGTGTGTGGTGCAGAGACGCCCCACCTTGGTGAGGCAGGGAGCCGAGCGCATGGGCTTCAGGAGTTCAGGGACCACCGGACCACTGTAACCCTGAGGGTCCGACTCTGGAACCGGGTCTTGGTGGAACTTCACTGCCTGCTCAGGCAACCGACACTCATACAGCTGCTTATATTTATTGGACACCAACATCACGTCCTCCAACTGAAGAAAAAGAAGAAGAAGAAGAAGAAGAAGAAGAAGAAGAGATTTATTAATTCTACTATGACTGAAAGTTTTTAGTAATATAATGTGACACAGAGATACAAAATGTAATTAATTCCTATACAGAATAAAATATTTTAGTACAATTAAAAAATATACATTTAAAATATATATAGAAATTTTACACATCTAGGCTACCTGAATTAGCAAACTAGCATGCTAACCAGCTAAATCTCACTGCTAGCTAACGTCAAAACAATTAGCTTCGCTAGTTAGCTTAGCCCATTTCCACTCACCTGCCCTTGAATTACGGGGTCCGAGAGAATCTGAATTCCATACTTCATTTCATTTAATTCCTCCAAATTCAAGAACGCCGAAGCGGAAAAAAGAGATATTAAAAATAAAACATATAATCCTCTCAAACAGCGGACCAAGGAAGCTGCCATATTTTTGTTATGATCTCGCGTCACAAACCGGCCGCCGTGTCCGTGGATTTGGATGACGCGGATTGGATAATGGTTCTAAAAGACGGCTTCGGATTGGACGTCGTATATGTCAATCAACTTGACGCTATGTTGTCATTCGATGAGACTTGAAAAGAGTCGTCCCATCAGCCACGACAAGGATTTTGATTGGACGTTGATTGATTACTGCAGCGTTAAAGGCGCGGTTACGTGTGAGTAATAGATTGGATAGTTAAACAGATTTAAACTAAATTATTACGTAATTACATCAGTGAAATTTGTGAGATATTTTGCATTTGTGTTATTACAGTAACTACACAAAACTATTTTTAATGATTTACTAAAAGAGTTTTAGAGACTTGTATATTTAATGTGTTTTTTTTTTCGGAATGATTTTGAAAGAACAACATTATTTATTTATTTTAATATCATAGACATAGAAAAATAAAATAAAGTGTGCTCTCTTTTAACCAAACTTTTCCCAGAGACACGTACATTTATCTCTTTTTTTATCCAGTCGAGCAGTTGTGGGTTAAGGCCCTTGCTCAGTGGCCCAGCAGTGGCAGCTCGGTGGTGAACCTAAGATTTTCCGATCAGCATGTTAAAAATTTAGACAAAATGTAAATGCGATTTAAAAAATGACCTGGTCATATTTACATTTTGTCTAAGAAATAAATAAATACCAGGATCAGCTGATCTGCAGAACAGGAAGTACGTACCCCTGAACTGAGTAGGTCTGACTGAACCAAATCATCAGACTGACAGCGGCTTTTATTACCCAGGAGAGCGTCTGATTGACAGCCGACAGCAAACACAGAGCGGTGTGCAAGCGTAGATCGATCAGTCTACAGCGTGAAGGTCACATGTGAAAGCTCAGCAAAGTGAAGCTCAGCATCATGATGGCTTTTTCAGGAAAAGTGTTAAAACAATTGACACGTCTCCTCAGAAATTCTGTGGAATCTAACCAATCCAATGTTCATGGGCGTGGCTTTTGAGACTGAGACTTCTTTTCATACTGAATAGTGTGTGTAAGGGAGTGTGTGAAGTGTGTAGTGTGTCTGAAAACACTGTGTGAAAAGTTCCCGGATGTTCTGAATTCTGAAGTACACATATGATGGACTCTTTACTATCCCATGATTCTGTGAGAAAGATGATTCGCCATGTCTTATGTCACATGACCATATCAACTAGCGGATGTAGAACAGCCTAATTTCATCCAAACGATCAGGAAGTACAAATGTAATATGTACTTAAGACTGATCCTGGATCTGCTCACTTGTTATAATCAACCAGCATAACATCTGTATTCAGATGTGGAGTTCAGTCAGGTTTCTCTGGTCATTTTTGTTTATGTTTATGAGCGTCTGTAATCGACCAGTGTGTCCCTCTCAGAAGATGAAACGAGGTGTTGATTCGAATGATTTTTTTCTCACAGACTTTCTGGGATCCCGACTCGGATTATGTAATGACACGGTTCCATTAACGAATCCAGGTTTACTCTTAAAGTCAGTTCTCCAAGCTGAAGACACTGAGGGTGGTGTTCTCGTCCCCCCGATTTCTGTCTCATAAGAACGTCGACATGCAGCAGGAATCAAACACACACACACCTTAACAGCTGGAAGTTCAGAAACATCATGCTGTGAGGAGATCAATCGCTCCATATAGAATACAAAATCGCAACATCACACATTTACATGAGCCTCCAACATCTAACTGCAGGATTGTGGATAGTGTTATAAGAGGACAGTGTGTTCTTTGAGAATAAAGTTGAAATTACAAGAAAAAGTAGAAAATACAAGATTAAAGTCGTAATATTGAGAATAAAATGTCAGAATTGGGAGTTTCGTTTCTGTGTTTTGTATTAATGGATTTGGAGTTAATGGATTTGGTTAAATTCTACTTTGGATTTCTAACAATAATAAAATTATTGATCTGTTAGTGTGTTAATACTCTCTACTGACACACACACACACACACACACACACACACAGGGCAGTGTTCTTTCTAGTAACCTAAAACTGAGCCATTTAACACCTCCTATCTTCCAGCTAGATCAGAACGTTTACCCACAATGTCCTCACTGGTGGACCCAGCAGAAGAACATTTATCCAACACACAACATTCTACACAACATGTGATTATTACAGCCAGCTAGTCAGATACTGGAAGTCGCTCTAGGTCTGAAACGTAAAGGAAATGATGTTTTGAGATGGTCTGTGTGTGTGTGTGTGTTGCTGAGTCACAACATGATGTTATCTCCCAGGAATGAGTTATATTACGATGTCATATCCGGGATTATTGTGAAATCCCTTTAACTGGCAACCCTGTGTGTGCGTGTGTCTGTGTGTGGGTGTGTGTGTGTGTGTGTGTGTGTGTGTGTGTGCGCCCTCTCTCGGTCTCAGTGTGGAACTGCGAGGATCTCCGCGGTTTTTCCGGCTCTCAGGCGGTGCTGCGGTCAGCTTTCCTTCTCCATCGGAATGATTCTACGCCAGAGAGGGGCGACGACTGTGTGTTTGTGTGTCTCTATCTCTGTCTCTGTCTCTGTCTCTGTCTCTCTCCCTCTCCCTGTCTGTCTCTCTGTCTGTCTGTCTCTTCTTCCTCCTCTCCATGCGGCTGGGTGTCATGCCGCCGGATCTTTGCAGCTCTTTTCTCTGATTTAGGATGAACACGGGAGTCGATATAAAGGTAAGGATTTTTTTTGGCGTGATGGAGATGAAGAAGATGATGATGATGAAGATGATGATGCAGTTAGCTTATAAATCCCGTCCCTCTTGTGCACATCCTCATCCTCATTCTTTACACAGGAACATGTTTCAGCAGTGCGTAATAATGCAGTTGGCGGATAAAGATGGCCTCCGTGTTTATTCTCATTATTATTATTATTTATTTATTTATTGATGTATTAACGGTCGTTTGTTTGGAGATTTAGGTTATTTGGGTTCATCTGCAGATTTAGAACCCCTCCTATTGATCCTATAGAGGTGTGTGTGTTACTGCTGTCGGGTTTAACGGGAATCACGTCTCAGTGCGCGCGCTTAATGTCATCAATTTTAGGCCGATGGTTTTGCAGAATTCTTGTGTGTGTGTGCCCGCGCATGTAAATAGCTAAATAAAAAATAATTCAATAAATAACTTAAACACTCGGGTCTCCACACCGCCCGCGCCTGTCTGTCTCTATACCCGCACCGAAAATTGAACAGTTTAATCAACTCAATAAAATGACGTCACACTGGATCACCTGATCATTTCCAACGTAATAATAGACCGGGTGATCACCTGACCATCACATCCATCTATCTGCTTTCTTCACATCCTATTCCAGATGTTACTTTAAATCTCCTTAAACATCTATACAGGCCATTAGATCCTTTTCTCCTTCATTCTTTCTTCCTTCCTTCTTTCCTGCCTTCCTTTCTTTCTTTCTTTCTTTCTGTCTTTCTTTTGTGTTGTGTTTGGGAGATACAGTATAGAGCACACACACACACACACTGTTTCCTGCTGGACCGACATACTTTTGCGCTGATTCGTCTCAGAGTGTTTCTGTCTGTTTGGTCGATGAAACTGTTAGCAGTGATTATTTTTTTTCTGTGTAAGAAAATGGGGGGGGGGGTTAGGACAGTTCTAAGGAGGATTCCATGTTTAGTGTGGAAGGGGTGTGTGAAAGGGGTGTGTGAAAGGGGAGTGTTAATGATTAAAGTTTCGGAAAAAAGTCAAAGCGAAGATCAGATATCCAAAGCTTGGAGTCTGAAGATACACCAGCCGTATGTTCTTCTTCTGTTTAGAAATATTATTGTAATGAATTCACTGTAGGTTATCCTTTCTGTGGTGTCAGTTATGTCAGTGTCAGCAGGTGTTTCCTGTTTTTCTTTCTCGTTCTTACCAATGAGCTGCTCTAGGTCCCTCTGGACTTTATCCACCTAGGAGTAAAACTAAAGCGATCTTCTTCAAAACACAAGCGCTGTCACACGGCCCGATTTCTGTCTTGTAATATTCAAGTCAAGTCACCTTTCTTGTCAGGAGATCACTGAGAAACTGCCTTATTGTCTCCAAGTGATGGTGGCGACAATGAATTCGGAAAAACAAAGAATTAAGACAAACGTTAAAATAAATGCCATTCAACTTATAATATACAAATGTATTGTGTGATACTGGAGGTGTTCCCAGTTCCGGTTGACGTGATTATTGCAGCCTGACAATCCTTTAACAGATTTGAATAATAAAAATGTGTGTATTATGTTAAGGCCAGGTTAAAGGGATAAGAAAAAGATTTGCCACCTGCAGTTGATTTTGTTATTCTAGGTATTATAAGAGTCCTGAGAGTGCAGTGGACATGAAGGACTGTAATAGGATAAAAGACACTCAGGTACCGAGGTGCTAAACCATTTAGGGCTTTATAAGTAATTAACAAGATTTCCAAATTTTTTTGGATATTTAATAGAGAGTCAGTGCGGTGTCGACAGAACCGGGCTAATATGAAAAGCGTTACAATAGTTCAATCTTGAGGCCATGAGCGCATAAACTAAAATTTCAGCATTTGACCTCGAAAGCATAGGTCCTCTCAAAGGAACGATTGCTGTCAAAAAGCACACCTAAGTTACATTCACAGCATTTTGAAGACGCCCTCATCCAGAGCAACTTACATTTATCTCTTCTTATGCAACTGAGCAATTGGGGGTTAAGGGCCTTGCTCAGGGGCCCAACAGTGGGGGCTTGGTGAAGCTGGGAAACAAACCCACAATCTTTGGGTTGGTAATCCAACGTCTTAGCCATAAGCCACCACTTCCCAACTAACAATGAAGGTTTGACCGAGCAGCCATCAAGTGTTAGACAGAGATCTAGATTATTACAGGCAGAGTGTTTTTTGCTGATAATTACCTCTGTTTTTTCAGGATTCAGCAATTAATTATTTGTTATTCAGTTTATATATCACAGGGCTGCAAAAAATATATAGCTAAGTGTCATTAGCATAGCAGTAAAAGCTAACAGAATCTTTCCTAATAATATCTCCCAGGGGTAACATGTAAAAATGAAAAAGTAATGGTCCTAGAGCTGAGCCCTGGGGTACTTCATACTTTACTTGCGAGTGATATTTTACCTCGTCATTCACTGCTACGAATTGTTGGTGGTAAGATTTATGTTTCCATGTTAACGTTCGATGATGCCAACAAAACGTTCTTTTCTCTAAAAAAATTTAATTGTGATGATACGACCTTTTCAAGTATCTTGGACAGAAATGGGAGGTTTGAAATTGGTCTGTAATTAACTATATCTTTAGGATCAAGTTGTAGTTTTCTTTAAACGGCTTAATAGCTAGTTTAAATGAATCCTAATGACGATGATGAACTAAATATTTTTAGAAGCGGACCTATGACTTTACAAATTACCTATTTTGGGAGCTTAGACGGAATAAGTGCTAACATACATGTTGTTGGTTTAGATGATTTGATGAGTTTATAAAGTTTTTCTTTCCTATAGTAGTGAATGTGTGGAATTGTTCCTTGGGCGATTTATAGCGTACTATCTGATGCAATACTGCAGCTGTTTACAATTTTATCTCATACAGTATCAGTCTTGGAATTAAAGTAATTTATAAATTCATTACTGCTGTGCTGTTGTGAAATGTCAACAACACATGCTTGAATAAATACCTGGGGTTGTGTTTGTTCTTTTTTAGAAGAGATGAAAAGAAATCAGATCTAGCAGTTTTTAATGCATTTTTGTAGGATATGCTGCTTTCCCGCCATGCAATACGAATTACCTCTAGTTTAGTTTTTCTACAGCTGCGCTCCATTTTTCGGGCTGCTCTCTTCAAGGTGAGTGTGTGCTCATTATACCACGGTGCCAAAATATTTTTCTTAATCTTTGTTAAGCGTAAAGCAGCAACTGTATTTAAAGTACTAGAAAACACAGTGTCCATATTTTCTATTACATCAATGAGTTTTTCTGAGCTATCATTAGCATCAACTCCATGTGAGAGTATTAAATCTACAGTATGATTTTAATTATGAGTAGGACCTAAAATATGTTGTTTAACTCCTTTATTATCGACATGGATATTAAAATCACAAACAATTTAGACTTTATCTGCAGCCAGCACCACATTACCAAATTCTTTAATAAAGTCTGTATGGTGTCCTGGTGGCCTGTATACAGTAGCCAGTACAAACATTACAGAAGATTTATTATTAGCATCTATTTCTTTGGATAATATTAGATGGAGCACCAGACTTTTAATGATTTATACCTTAAACCTGCTCACTAAAAACACTGAAAATATTATTTTAAATTGATGCAACCCCTCCGCTCTTATCTTTTGTACGTGGCTCATGTTTATAACAGTAATTTTGGTGTAGACTCATTTAAAATAATGTAATCATGTGGTTTTAGCCAGGTTTCTGTCAAACAGAGCACATCTAGATTATAACTAGTGATCATATCATTTACAAAAAGCGTTTTGTGCAAAAAGGGAACTGATATTTAGCAAACCAAACTTTGAATTAACTGAATTCTGTGCGGCCTGTGAGGTGAGATAGTTCGTTTAGCCAGTCTGTCTGCTTTCTGGCCTGGGCTCGAGTTACTGCCAATTTTAATATATACACGTGTATATATATATAATAGATATATATATATATATATATATATATATATATATATATATCAATTAACTCCAAATCCATCAATAGAAAACACAAAAATGAAACTTACAATTCTGAGATTTTATTCTTAACATTATGACATTAATCTCGTATTGACTCTTGTATTTTCTACTTGTTTTGTACTTGTATATATATATATACATCACACATTCACATGACCCACCAACGTCTAACTGTGGTATTATACAATGTTGAAGTTACTGTGACTTTAGATAGTTTATTAGAAAGAAGTAAAATGTGTGTTGGCAGTGTGTGTAAATGCCCCTACAGTTGCTGATGACTGTCTGCTGTTGTTTTCATGTTGAAGCAAAATGTTTCAATGTTTCCCTTTAAATTATTTATATGCTTCAAGTTTGCGTGAATTATTTCTTATCAGACTGTTTTATAATCGAGGGTAAAAATAAAGCAGCTTCTGTGACTGCCGTTAAAGTATAAACTCTCAGAGAAACATTATTATTATCTTGTCTATGTACAACCCTCTCAATATAATTGTCACAGAGATAGAGATAATGCTAAAAACCCAGCAGGTCACTTTATGTATGAGTGCTGAAGGAAAGAGATGAGGAGAGTGTAGCTTTTGTGCTAGGGAATCTGGTGCTGAATCTTCTGTGGAGAATCAGACGAGCAGGTCAGTAGCGAGATGCTAACGATTAGCGAGTCTGCAAACATACATGCATACATACATAAATAATGTGTGTGTGTATAGCTAGCACATATTTGTTACTTGTGATAGTCATGTGATATGCTGTGTCCAATCAGAATTCAAGGAGTGTTAAATGCCCCATGTGGGTTTTATGTGAAAGAAGTAGAAAAACATCATAAAGTCAGACGTTCTACTCCAACACTAAGGGAGAGGAGGATGCTAACGCTAGAGGACGTGCTGGTGTCCACGGTGTGATTAGCGTGAGTTAAAAGCACTACAGCGCTGCATTATAAGCATTTAAAAGCCCCTTTTTATGACTGAAGTTTACAGGAAGTTGTTCCGGTTGTGTTCTGTGTGAGAGCTGATTGCCAACTTTGCACTCTCCATCGATCTGTCTTCAGCATCACACTGCTCCGCCCCCTTGCTGTTAATCACTGATCCAGAGTCAGTCAGACAGTTGAACCGGCTCTCTGATACCGATACCATTAACGCGCACTTCCATCCCCTCAGTCTGTGATGTGAGAGTTCAGCAGGAAGTGATTTGATTTGTTAAAGTGATTTACAGTCGAATAAATCCTCACTATTACACACCAAAAAACCACAAATAAAGCAAATAAACATCTGGTGAACCTGCTAGATTTACTAGTGTTTATAAAGGACAGACAGTCCAGTTATTCTGTTCTGTTTATTATTTTCAAAAACCTCAGAATTTGGATTTTTATTTTGTTATTCATTTATTCATTTCCTATTTATTTATTTATTTGATTATTATTTCATACTTTATATTCCCAGAATTTGCTGTCATTAATTTATTTATTTTTTTACAATTTTATATGATTTTATTTTGTTTTCTTTACCCATTTTGTAAATAATATGTTAAGTATATTTGTTTGTGTGTGTGTGTTCTCAGCAGATGGTTCGGGTCAGTTTCCAGTCTGGTGTGTGTTCTGATACTGATGTGTGAAGTGAATCTGTGGAAGCAGCGATGGCTTCCTGCACATCTCAACCTGACTCCATACAGTAAGTTTGTTACGCACACACACACACACACACACACACACACACACAGACAGAAGAAAAAATCCAATTGTAATTATATATTGTTCATTTTTAAACGTTAATGTAGAAAAGTTATTTACATGTTATATAAATGTTTTGTTTAACTGCTGCCTTGTTTTTTCTCTGCAAGAGTGAAAATTAAGAATCTATAGTTTTATCATTTAAATGTGATTTTAGTATTTCTGTAAATTGTGTGACTACAGTAATACTAATGTTGTGATTTTTATTTTTAATATGTTAAATATCACAAATACAGTTTTTTTCCTTATTTTGTTTTTTTCTCTTTTTTCACCAAAATCTTTTTCTCATTCTGATAAAATTCCAAGCACTGTTTATTTTTAGAAACTTATTCAATTATTTGCCCTGGGCTGTTCTTTTTTTTTAATAAACCTTCCCTCCCCTCCCTCTATAAATATCTCTGAGGACAAGATGTTCTATTGCACCACACAGTAATTACTCCCTCAGTGGAGATTAAAGCTCAGATCTGCTGCTCCTACAGGCCAAATGGAGATCAGCTTCATCATACAGGGGTGCCCTAGTTTACAAGTTTAATTGGTTCTGTGACGGAGCTCGTAACTCAAATTACTCGTATGTTAAATCAGTTTTTCCAATGAAATAAATTGAAATGGCATTAATTTGTTTCAGGTGCCACAAAATCACTCTAAATTAGAAAAATTAACTTACAAATAATGAATATTGTATAAAAACACTAGAATAGGATGTACTGGAATAAACTGGTTTTATTAAGTATAATGTACAGCATTTACCTTGGCGGATGTTACGGCATTCACTATGGCGTTCGCTACACTAACTAGTGGTTGGGTGTCTGAAGCTCATAACCTGAATTTTAGCTCACAACTCAAAGCAAAAAATCTATTGAGAGACAACTCGTATCTCCAAAAACTCGTTTGGGACACTTGTAAATCTACGGTATCACTTGTACTGATAAACACTTGCCGTCCATTTTATTAGAAACACATGGAGGTAATTCTCAGAGTATATTACCCCCACCTGAAATTAAAAACCTATTATCTACCGATCCGCAGTCTGACGCCCTAACCTATGATTACAGTCACACACATCATTCTGATGTATAATGAAATGGACAGTAAACATGATGCAAACATGATGCACCCAAACATACAGTATAAGGAAGCGTCTTTACTCACCTGTTTGTGTGTTTCCTGTGTCAGACTGTAGAATGCATTCTCTGCTGAAGACAGTGTTGTTAGCGCTGATCGCCTCTGTGCTGCTGCTCATGGCTGTGCTGCACTCATGGCCCACTCGAACCTACAGCACTGTGGACTTACGGCAAAGATCCGGCTCTGGAGTCGAGCGGCTGGTGGAGGACAGGCTTCCCGAACCAGACCCCAGCGTTGACTCCGTCCCGTACCGCGTGAAGGAAAACGTTGCAGGGTCGGTACCCGAATTTATGAGATGAAATCAGTGCACGCCGCTGTCTAACGAATGCCATTTTGTTTAATTTAAAGCACTAATCGTAGTGCCAACTCTCGATTCCAGCAATTATTCGATTTCGATTGTCATTTTTCTTTATATTTATTTTTTATTTTCAAATTTGATGATTTTATGTTGGCGTAAAAAACAAACCTGTGACAGTCACCAGTTTACTGATTGTTTGAATGTTAGCGCATTAAACAGTCTCATACGCTTCAACTCGACAACCTCAGAGATGTAATTAAGAAAAAAAAAGATTAATGAGTTAAATACTCTTAAAATGTTGTGCAAATAAATAAATGAGTAAGAATAAGCCCAGTTTTTCTTTCCTCTCAGGCTTCTGGCGCGTAACGGCTGTGTGTGCGAGGGCGAGAGGGCTGGTGTAAATTTGCCTTTCGCTAAGCTGCTGTTCCCGCGAGTGTCTGCTCACCCGCTACACACAGCGTTCCAGCCGTCACAGTTGGACGAAATGAAGAGACGCCGCGCCAAAGAGTACCAGGGCTTCCAAATGAGGTGCAAAAAAAACACATCCAAATTACTAACTTGTTATTCTACAGTGTGTATATTTCCATATGTGTGTGTGTCTGTGTGTAGGTCACAGACTCCGGCTGACTTACTGATCGTAGCTGAAGCTAACAGCCCACTTCAGTATCCGACGCAGGGGGTGGAGGTGCGGCCACTCAAGACTATTCTCATACCAGGTGACTGATTTATTTAACAACACACAAACACACACAATGAGAGTTCATCAAGGTGTATAAAGTAGGAGCTTATTGGTGAAGATGTCTGCCGGGCCCCCGAGTAAGGCCCTTAACGCTTAGCTGCACAAAGCAGTAAGTCACTCTGGATGAGGATGTCTGATAATTGCCAAAAAAGTAAATGAATTGTACAAAGTTATGCTCATAAACACTTCCTGGTTGTGGCGCTAGAGTTTTAGCAGCACTTGGACCTGATTTGATCAGATTGTTCCACGGACCCTCTATATTCACGCTGACAAATTTTCCAACACTAAACTGCAGAAGAAGAATGAGAGACGTTTGAAGAACAATGTGGTGTCACGCGGAGTTCAGAGTGTGTAATAACAGGAAGTGTCTGTGCTGTATTTTCAGGATTGTCCTTAAAAGACCTGCTGAAAGACGTTTACACTGTGAGTTAAATTCTCTACGCATGAGAGAGACAATAAATAGTTTGTCGTATCTTTTTTTTTTTGTTTCTTCACCTCTTTGTTTATCTTTCCAGCTAAATTTCTCGGCGTCTCTTGGGACGTTTAATGTCGCTGCAGAGGTGGAGGGGGTGAAGGTTCGAGGTGACGGTGAGATGCACATGACGCTGAGCAGCTTCCTGTTACCCAACCTGAACCGCCAGCTTCAGTTCATCACCTACACAAACACACTGTTCCACCCCAGCACGGCTGACACAGGTACACAGACACACACACACAACACACACGTGTGTCATGACATTCTTATTTATCGCCTTGATCCCTGTGCGAGTATTAAAGGTCATGTACTGAAACTTTGCAAATGATTTTAATAAATGTTTATTCATGGAAGCACGTCTGACCTGCGGAGTTCCCCAAGGATCTATTCTCAGCCCTTTTCGATTTTGTATATATATATATATATATATATATATATATATATATATAAACACAGAGTATTCTTTTATCTTTATGCAGATGACACTCAAATTTATATAAAAGCAAAATGTAAATGTCTTAATTTGCAACATAGACTTTAAAGCACAGTAAAACTTGTTTCTTCGCATATCTCAGCTTAGAAGGTTGGGCTCAGAGTGCAGGGTCAGCTATCATACTTCACCCCTGCAGCAGGAAGGTTTAAGGGTCTTGCTCAAAGACCCAACAGTGGCTGACATTAAATGACAATGCTGATCTGTGTGCTTGAACTGCCTTTTTGTCAGATATTACAGCTTGGATGACCAAAAGTTTTATAGAATAGCCTACTGTTATTCCTTACGATAATCCCAACAGAATCTGTGCTACAGTTAAAACACACCTTTTAGAAAGGGTTTATAATATTTGAGTTTTCTGTACTCTGTATTTATTTTTACTTTTGAATTCACCGTCATTGTATAGTTTTTTATTGGTTTATTTTTTTTGTACAGCACTGCGGTTATTGACTGTTGCTTTATTGTGCTACATTAATAAAAAAACGTGACGTGATCATGTGTGTGTGTTTATGTTTCAGTGCAGTTAGAGACAGAAGGGCATCAGGCTGTTTTCACAATCAAAATCCGCCACGGCGTGACACCCAAACTCTACAACACAGGATCGGGCGTAGATAAAGGTTTATTACCGATACAGTACACGACCCCAGGGGTCACCTGACCGTTCACGGGTCCTGAATTTACATCGCATTCTAATCAGATTAAACCGCAAGCACTTAGAGTTAATGAGTAACTGATACTTTACATTACATTACTACTGAATTCTGAAATTTAATCCGGTCTAAAGATTCTGATTCACTTCCTTTAATCTTAGAGTACAACATCAGCGCTCTCGTGACCATCGCGACCAAAACCTTCCTGCGCTATAACAAGCTCCAGGACCTGATTGACAGCATACGGATCTACTACCCCACCGTTACCATAGTGATAGCCGATGACAGCGAAAACCCCAGAGTGGTGTCTGGCCCGTACATTGAGCATTACATCATGCCTTTCGGAAAGGTACGTGATCTGTGTGTAGACGTCTAGTTTGACTAGAAGCAAAATATTTTTCATCGAAAAATCTATTATTAGAATTTTTTTTTTCAGTAAGTCAAATGATATGAATCAGCTCACCAAAAGGAGTCGACTCAGTATAAATGTCATACTGTAGTTGTTCACTGTGTGTGCGTGCGCGTGTGTGTGTGAGACAGGGTTGGTTTGCGGGTAGAAATCTGGCCGTGTCTCAAGTCACCACTAAGTACGTGCTGTGGGTGGACGACGATTTTATCTTCACTGCCAACACCAAGCTGGAGAAACTGGTGGACGTTCTGGAAAAGACTACGCTGGACCTGGTGAGATGTTTATACAGCTTTTACATTTACACACCTGTCAGAGATAAAAAAAAGCCAACACAACACGCACACAAAAACCTTGTTGTATTGCTCAGTCAACTGGACTAGATTGGATGTTGCTAGGCGGTGCTGGGCTTGTGCTGGGCGGTGCAGGACTGGTGCCGGGCGGTGCGGGGCCGGTGCTGGACCGGTGCTGGATGTTGCATTGGCATTAGCAAACATCTTGTTGGAATTCTTCATATCTTTTTGGTTTAGTCTCTGGACATTACAGTCAACATTACAGTCAACATTACCTCCTTCCTCCACTTCCTGTCAGATTATTGGTCTGTTAATTAGTTCAGAACTCAAATTCATATATTTTTGTTATTTTTTAAGCTCCAGAGTAAAATTCTGTTTTATAGTTATAGTGAGAAAAAAGAACAGAACTGAGAAAACTGAATAAAGAGGAAACTGTCTGCAGAACTGTGCGTGGCTCATGGGTCAGTTACAAGACCTTAAGACAATGAGGGGATTTTACAGGCTCATTCGAATGCACACACACACACACACACACACACACACATATTTGAACTGCCATCTTCCGTTTAAGGACACAAACTCTAGCATGAAACATCCTGAAGCACATGTTTACCAGCAGTCAGTAATAAACAGCTCGACTCTTCATTAACTGAGAACTGTAGGATTCTAGGAACTCGATGGAGCTAAACATCTGATTGGTTTAACATCATTCCAAGAAAAAAACAGTCAAAATAATTTAGCATGATTATTTAATTCTTTTAAATAATTTGATTTAAACAAACGTTTCTTAACACCAAACTAAAAAAACATCACCACTTTGGGTGAAATTTTCTGAATTCTGAATATGAAAATCTGAATTTTCGTGCTGGTGGGCATGCGGTATCACCTAATTATCACCATGAAACGTCATGAAGAATGTAGATTTCCTGGTGGACGTGATGTTACCAAGTAGGATCCTGGATCAACATTTCAATCACCCAGTCATAATCATTTGATGTCATCAGTGTGTGTCGATTAAACCTGACTTTCACAAGTCATATTTTTATGAACATGAAATAGAAATTTTTTATTACGAATCAACTTTATATTCATGCACACACACCTAAATACATTTTACTGCACACACGCACACACACACACATGCACACACCTAAATATATTGCACTGCACACACACGTATTTTTGGTCCTAAAGGTGAGGGAAACGTTCACACATTGACTACACTGCACACACACACGTTGTATACAATTGTTCAGTTCAGCACATTTATTTAAATATTTAATGTAACATTTAATTAATGCAGGTACAAGGAGGAAAAGATTCAAAAATAGATTGTGGCGGTGTTTGGTTGGTCGACACACTGATGACATCAGATGGTTATGGTTATGGTATATCCTACTCGGCAAAATCAACTCCACTCTGGGTTCATAGGGTTGATAGAGAATCTCACAAATAATTAATCTACATTAATAAGGAGGGATTTTACTTTCAAAGGCAACCATTATTATAAAATACAAATATAATATGAGATAAAACAAACATTTAAATTCATAAAATATGTCTTTGGCATTGTTTAGAGGGCCGTAATTTAAAGAACTGTGGTGGGGCTGTGTGGGCTGGGTTATTTTTGACTATCTATCTATCTATAATTATTTAAGCTGATTAAGATAATTTAACAAAAAACATAAAGAAACCACATAGCTGGTACCGCTGACTTACGCGTGTCCCAACTAAATAAATATTCAACTTCATTGTGGAAGGTACGTGTACAGAGCCAATGAAATGCATTTGTCATATATCCCATCTTAGTAGGTTGGGGTCAGAGCACAGGGTCAGTTATGATACAGCGCCCCCTGGAGCAGGAGGGGTTAAGGGTCTTGCTCAAGGACCCAACAGTGGTTGACTTGCCAGTGGTGGGGCTTGAACCCAGGTGTTTCTGGTCTTCAGATCAGCAACTCAGCACCTTAACCATTTGAGCCAACGCTGCACAGCAGCAGTCAAGATACAAGTCGTCTTTTGGCAGATTTTTTGCTTTGAGTTGCGAGCTAAAATTCGGGTTACGAGTTTTAGACACTCAACTGCTAGTTAGCGTAGCGAAGGCCACTGTGAATGCTGTAACATCCCCCCAGCATCCCGTGTGTCACTGATAGCTAGTCAGACATACGCGTTAGCAAGTGGAGTCGTTTATTCCAGTACATCCTATTGTAGTGTTTTTATACAATAGTCATTATTTATACGTTTATTTTTCTAATTTAAAAACATAAACAATTAAATTAAGGCAGCACTGTATTTTAATACTACTTAGCAGTTGAGAATTAAGTGCCTTTCTCAGGGGCTCAGCAAAGGTAACTTGATGGTGCTAGGAACTGAACCCATGATCTTCAGATGTGTGTGTGTGTGTGTATGTGTAGGTGGGTGGTGCTGTGCGTGAAGCTACAGGCTACACCTCCACCTACAGGCAGACCATCTCTATCGAAGCCGGAGAGGAGGATGGAGACTGTCTCCACATGAGACGAGGTTTCCATCACATCATCCAGGGCTTTCCTAACTGTGTGGTCACAGACGGAGTCATCAACTTTTTTCTGGCTCGGACAGACAAAGTGCGGCAAGTGGGCTTCGACCCCCGGCTGGCTCGTGTTGCCCACCTCGGTGAGTATCGAGTGTGCACTTACCGACTGTTAGCTTAAAGTGTAAATAAGGATCAAACTTCAGCTTATCAATACTAGTTTAACTAACTCGCTGGCTAATTTAGCTAACCCTAGTCATATTAGACTGTGTGAATGTCTGAATCGTTCATTAGAATATATATAGGATATATGGAACAGACTCCAGCAGATCCCTGTGACCCCGAATTAGAGAATAAGCAGCTATAGAAGGTGAATGAATTAATAAATGTTTGTTATTATTCTTTCATTAAGGGTCAAAGGTTGAATGAAAAGAACGTGTTACTTTATATATTAAAGTCCGTTAACAGTTAAAATATGGTCACCCGATAGATGCAGTTTGTCACAAAATGTTTAAAAGTAAACATAAATGAACACAAATATAACTTTAAATGCCAACAAGCCCCATGCCAATCTGACCGCTTACTAGCTAAATTATTACCCTTATTATCACTTTATCCATTCCACCTCTTTAACTTTTTCTCCTCAGAGTTTTTTATAGACGGCTTGGGCTCGCTTCACGTTGGCTCCTGCGATGATGTCATCGTGAACCACGCCACCAAGATCAAGCTTCCGTGGGGCCAATCAGAGAGCGACAAAGCCTACGCAAAGTTCCGCTACCCTCCGGCTTCTTCAGATGCCACGCGTACAAAAAACGGCCTCTTGTACTTCAAAAACCGCTTCCAGTGTCTCACACACAACTGAACACCACCTCCTGTCTATCCCTCCTTCTGTCTTCCTCTCCCACAAGACTTCTCTTTATTTGTGAGTAGCTAAAGAGGGTCTTTGAGGGGATTCGGGGTCGTCTGGGGTCGTTTGGTGTCGTCACTTTCCTCATATTAGTGTGGGGAAGAAATATCTGGTCCCTTTGGAGGGGTCGTACCATCATTTATCTGAGACTGACAGCTGAGGGATAAAACTCACAAGCTGCTTGGTTTTTATTAGTTTTGTTTGAAAGACGTCACATATGGAGACATTTCTGCCCGTCACACCCGAATTTCCTTTAGGATTATTGCCAGAAAAAAATTCTTTATCAAAAGATAAATGGATGTTTTCTTTTCAAGCACTCAAAGGTGCTGTCTGTGATTTCGAGGGAAGCCCCGCCTTTAAAAAGACACCCCCTAAAAAATATAAACTAAGTCTGCATCTGGAATCACACATTTCTATCCTGTATAGTGTGTGTAATGGAGTGTGTGAGGTGTGTGTAGTATGTCTGAATCGTTAGTATGTATAAATCAGTGTGTTCCCGGATGATGTCCTCACAGATTCGGAAGTACACATACGATGGACACTTTACTCTCCCATGATTCCACGGGACAGACTGCACGTCATATTTCAAAATGGCGGAAAGAAAGAGGCTCCGCGGCGACTTTACAAGAGTTTAAAGTGGTCATTGTAGTTAAATTTCACTCACTTAAATTCACACTGCTGTGACGTCACAGGCCATGTGATCAATATCAACATGGAGGATGGAGAAGGTCCATGGTTTTATTCTTACTCTAATCACACACTACAGAACAGAGTTTAGTAGCGGGTGGGAGTGAGAGTAATATAAGACGCGATCTGTGATTTCAGATGCAGTGTGAGTCTCTGCCAAAGGCTAAAATGCCTGAATGTAAATTAAAGGAGGCGGAGCTTCCTGCATCTTTGGCAGGCAGGTAAAGACACCATTTTATCCTGATTGGTGGTCCATATCATGTGTTTACAGTCTGAGCAGAAACCAAACATGGCACATCACTGATCACAACTATAACAGCACTTCGCTGACACTACTTTTTGTTGTGTGTGTGTGTGTGTGTATGTTTGCACTGAAGTATAAGACTTTTCTCTAAATGTTTGCACTAAATCATATGGATACACTGGTGAGATCATGGAGTGAATTCAGGCAGTAATACACAGATGGACTCTTCACTAGCTGAGAACTTTAGGAACTCGTCATCCTCATCATCATCATCATCAGTACTGAGATTCTCACTGTAACTGTGATGATCAGCTAAACCTCTGATTGGTTCAACATCATTCCAAAAAATAAAACAATCAGGATCATTAAAAATATCTAAGTAATCTTAAATCAGCGGTCGGATTAATCCAACCGGTTGTGTGTTTAGATCCACCAGCGTCTCTGAGGGTTACATCATCGTTTCTTTCTTTAATGAGGGTCCTGGGGTTCGCCAGGGATAGAAACTCCAGAATCTTCCAGAGTGACTCCCAGTTTTATTGTGGAAATCAGAAGAGGATTTTGAATGTATTTGTTATTTTTCCTCCTGCGGTTCGATTAGTTGATTATTTTGTTTGAAGTTTTATAGAATATTAAATGATGACAGACAGAAACAACCAACCAAAAAAAATCAGCACTCGTTCACTGTTGGTGAAATTTCCTGGATTCTGAATCGATTTTTCTCGTTTCTGTTTAAATATATAATCATTTTGTTGTCTGTGTGAATTTTCTTGCTGGTTGGCGTGTGGTATCATCTGCTCAACACCACGAAATGTTATGATGAATGTTGTGTTCTGTTATAATTCATCTACTGTTACATTAACATCAGACGTCCTCATCCATTGTACAACTGAGCAGTTGGGGGTTAAGGGCCTTGCTTAGGGGCCCAACAGTGGTAATTTGGTGGTTCTGGGAATCGAACCACCAACATCTTAACCACTGCGCTACCACATCCCCACATTAATAACTAAGGAGGAGTTTTATTTCTACATTTATTCAATTTATTGGGTTTTTTTTTACATTTTGTATTTCAGTTCCTTTTCTGATTCTTGACTTCTGTAGAGAAAACTCTTTCAGGAAACTCTAGAATGCAGCTAAACACACAGACGAGCTGGGAATTCCCCAAAAAATAAATTAGGTTAAAATAGAACCAAATATATCATTCATAAATATCTACAGTGAGGAGTCGGGATTATAGAAGTGATTATATATAAATAGGGTTAATAGCGTTCACCAGATAACCCTAACCAGTTCCTCCTAGTCTCAGTTAATATCACACTGTGCTCTGACGGGGTATTTCAGTGTGTGTGTGTGTGTGTGTGTGTGTGTGTGTGTTTGGTGGGAAACCCAAAAAAGTGTCTGTTTTATCTGATGGTGTTTATTCATTATTAGCCCGTGGCATAGGCAACATAGGCAGTTGTCTAGGGTGCAAAATGACTGGGGGGCGCCGCACGAGAGGGTTTTTTTGCCATCGTGTGCTCCTTCACCCGTAAATAAATCCAAAATATTTTTGACAGGTAATAAAATTTTAGTACTGATTTTCTGGAAACTTCTGATGAATCCTGATTTTTGACTACATGTGTTTCCGTTGGACTAATTGAAACACGCGCATCTTCATCAGGACATGATATTTCGAAAATATATTTTTTGTGCAATTTTTTTGTTGATTTGCACTCTGGATGTTATTTCTGTGGTGTGTGTGTGTGTGTGTGTGTGTGTGTGTGTGTGTGTGTGTGTGTGTGACTGGGGAGAGGTTGAGGTTTTTAAATGGGGGGGGCGGGGGGCAAATCTACAGTCTTCTTGTCTAGGGCACCACCAGAGCCTGGGATGGTCCTGTGTCCAAAACTCAGACTGGAACACACAGATTGTTTTTTCCTCTCAGATAAACATTTTAACCCTGTTTTAACTCCATTCCTGCCACCGTTTAATAGCTGAAGGAAGGTTGGATTTGATTTTCTTTAAATAATCAAGCAAAATGAATCGGTTTAATGACAGTGAGTGGATTCAGTACTTTCTGCTCGGATCTAATAAAAACCCGTAAAATTGGTTAGTTGTGCTTGTGCATGTGGGGTTTAACTTTACTAAAGTGGTGGAACTTTGAATGAATTTACTGGATAAATAAAGGTTGTAGGTTCACACTGTACACCTTTATATTTAAATAATGAGGGGTTTTTTTTAAATTAAATTATAAATTTTCTGGCTACAAAAACATTCTACTCCATTTTCCAACTTCATGCATGACTCACGACTGCACTGACAGCAGGGGGCGCTGATCACCCAGATTTTATAGTAAAACTGTTGGACCACTTCGGAGCCCCGTTCCTTTAATACGTGTGTAAAGATGTGTAAACGTGTGTAAAGTTGATTTAAGTGACTTGTGTTTATTTCCGGCTGGTGTTCAGAAGTGGACAGTCCACTAGTCCATTAGTGATTAATTTATGCTAATGTTTAATTGTTAGCATTAAAAAAATCTGTCCTTTCACACGCCACGGTTGGGAAGATGATTAAACATTTCTAACTTTTTTGTTACATCAAAAATAGATTATGCAAATAATTTGATTTTTTTGATTGATTGATTGATTTGATAGATTTTTTGATTGATTGATTGATTGATTGATTGTGCTGCCATCTAGTTCATGACTTGTTCCCACGTGATAAACGTCTTTGTTTCACGCCACTCGGATGAACAGTGTGTGTTTTGCGCGTGGAGATGTTAGATGTTCCGGATGATTTGTGCTGCTGCTGCTGCTGAATGACATTTATTGTTCCACACATGGTTCTGTGAACTCACTTCCTGTCTCTGTGCCTGCATGTGTTTTCACCACTAGGTGGCGACAGAATCACTAAAAAACGACACTCAATCAAAGCTGTTTATCCTCTTTTTTTAATGTTATAGATCCTCTGGAGCTGTTCTGGAATGAGATAAAAGTTCTAAATCTTCTGGTGGCTTATGTATTTTTTAAACTTTGCTTAGAAATGTAAATGTATTTATTTGTCACATATAATTTACAGCACAGTGAAATGTGTTTTTTTGCATATCCCATCTTGGAGATATAAATTCAATAAGAGATTAAATGACAGACTTAGATTTTTCTTTCACCTCAAATTAAAAGTATTTCCAGAAACTGAATTTGAGTAAGCTGAAGGAACATAAAAATATCGATTGAAAGAAATACATGATATTAAACCAGGTATGCGAATTACATAGTAAATTAATTGCAGAGATGGAAAGTAACAGAGTAAAAATACTTCGTTACTGTACTTAAGTAGATTTAATTTGTTTTTCAGTAATTTTTCTTCACTATTATTTGACTTTTACTCATTACATTTTACATAACATTATTAAATCAGACTCCTTACTTTAGTTTCAATCGATTTGGTTGTGTGATCGACCTTTTTTAACCAATCAGTTTGCATTTGGAATCGCGCGGCCTTTTAACCAATCATTAGTGTTTTCCCGGCAATCGCACGCCATAAACAGAGGCTAGTTTATAAAGCTAACAACAAGTTACATGTTTTTTTGTGATCTCTTCTCTTGTTATGAGTCATTAATAGTTTATTTTCTCTGTTTGTCAGTAAAGTTACCTTAAATTCATACAGGTCCACATTTTACCATCACATAAACTACAGTGCAGCACATGGGTTTACTAATGCTACTTAGTTGATTAGTGAACATTAGTTAACTTAAAAACTAGATATATTTGTTAGGTTGGCCAGCTCTCATTTTCATTGGAAAAATAAATTAACTTGATTTATAATCAGAAGACCAGAATCTCCATCAGCTTTGGGTGCAGAATATTTATTTAGTACAGAACTGCAAACTTATTCCGGTAGTTGATTTGCTTTTTCTTAATTCTTCTGGTTGTTGATTTACTTTTCACTTAAGTACGTTTCGGAGCCCAAACTTTACTTTAACTTGAGTAAAAAAGTCTAGTCAGTATTTCAACAGGAGTATCTGCACTTCTACTCGAGTAAAGGATGTGTGGACCTTTGCCATCTCTGATTAATTGATCATTTGTAAAGAATTACATGAAATGTGTAAGAAAAAAAATAATAAATAAACCACAGCTAAAACCACAAATGAATAAATTAAATCATCTATAAAGATCACATAAAAACAAACCTTTTGCAAAGAATCACATGGAAAAGAAATCAATCAAATGTAAGAATCACATGGAATTACATTTATAGGAATTACATTATAAATCAACAAATCAGGAAAAAAATGCATGGAAACATGAATCATGTGTCAAGAAAAAGTCACAGCTAAAAACACACAGCAGTTAAATGAATCATCTGTAAATGTCGCGAGAAAAAAACTATTCGTAAAGAATCGAATAAAATATGATAAAAATCCATATTAGGAAACGTCATTATGTGTAAGAATCACATACAAAAAATAATAATTATAAAAAAAAGACATAAAAATAACCAAAGTGCATTAAAAAAAAATTCACATAGAAAATGAATGAATTATTAATAAAGAATTAAAATGATAAACGGAATATAGTTGGAATCAGAATTTATTTTTCACACAGAGCCTTTATAACCCTTAATAAGCCTGTCGTAACCCTACAGTGTATAATGTGGTGCCATGGAATGATTTATGAGACATGAGCCTGAACTTGTTTGGTAACGTTGCGGGTTTTAGCTTGTACAGCTGTGATTTTAGTGCAAACTTTAAACAGCTTCAAAAAAACATCAAACCTGTAATGTAGCAGTGGTGTTTTCAGGGATCCTTACACACACCTGTGTCTGAAGCACTGACCGTCCAATGTCTACCCACCACCATGTGACATATGCAGCAGACCACAACCATTCAAAAAATACTTTTTATTATGTTCTGGGTTACTATCCGCTAGTTGATTATCGCTACATGTTTTTAGCTAGCCAGAGCTTCAGAAAAACCTGCAGTGTTTCCGATGACAGCTGTGAAACCTTTGCAGATGCTTCAGGCTGTTGATTTTACAGTGCAGAAAGAAAATTAGCTTCCTGATCTGTTTCATATAGTTTTATTTCTATTGCCTTTTAACCCAAAGCAACTTTACAGAAATGTAAACAATCTGAATATGAGCAGTTCAGGAAGAATGAAGGTGAGGGGGAAAAAAACCTTGAGATGATGAGAAAACTTGGGAAACCATCCTCATTAGAGTTTTTCCAGAGAGTTGGATTGTCTATTGAGTACATGTGTGTAAGCAGGAACTTCTAGTTACGACATGCAGGTCATGAAGACATGTTCATTTTATTCAGGGCTAGGGGGTTCGCTCAGCGGTTGGGACAATTACAGTCCAAAGCTATCAACATAGTCTCCAAGTGGGACAATCTACACCAGCATTTAGCACCGCAGGGGTGGGCTGACCAGCATCCCTGAGTTCCATTGTTCTGCTCAATCCCTGTCCTATTCACTGCTGACTACCTGGATCAGCTCTGTTTATTCAATCAGAATCTGGGGGATACCAATTCACTTGGTCTTTCCACATTCCAGCCTCATCTAAGATGGTACCTTATACGACGATGGACCTTAAGGAACATGCATTGCCTACCCCTGTTTACAAGTGATGAGACTCAAACCAGAAGTAGGACATCAGGTTGGATTGGGAAGGTTTGGAGATAAGAATCAAAGTGACTTTGACATTGACTAGCTATGACATCTAAAGTTTCTAAAGTATCTAAGGTTTTAGGAGACTTTAAGTGGTCCTCTTAGGTGTCAGTACCTTTCACACGTGCAGTGTTGGGAGCATTCTGATGGGAAGCATCACAGCCTAGTACAGAAACAGCGCCAGACGACACCAGAACAGACAAGTTCTCCACAGGCTGATGATATCAGCTGAGCAAACTGAACTCACTGACCTGCACTCTATCTACAGTAAACATTGGTAAACCAGACCAGAAAAATCACAGGACCTCAACCATCGCAACGATGGACATTTCTCTGTGTTACGGTCAGGAATATGTTTCCAACAAATACAGAAAAAAGGGAAGGAGATTTTTCCCTTAACCTATTCAGGCCCTTAAGCAGAAAACAACACAAGACTTTCTCCATTCAATATTTATATACCGACTATCTGATCCACTGTTAGACTACTGTTTTTATTCACTTTTATCTTGCTGGTATTGTTAATAATCTTTTTTATTTGACTGTTCATATTCTCTTGCTCATAATCATGGTGTCCAGCCACTCCTATATCAGCTAACAGTGAACAGATGTAAGTGAGGAGACTGCACCATCCATAAATCCATCCCAGGTCCCAATGCCCACAAACTCCCCAGACCTGCTTCCTTAAAACGCTTGACTAAACACATGACACCGTGTCTGAGTTGTTGCCCTGGAACAGATAGCTCTCTGATAAGGGCTGTTTCATTTTCTTAACTATTATTTAAAAAATCATTCCAAACTAATCTAATCTCTACATCTCCACCTGTAGGTTCCGATGAAGTAGGATATTTGTCCTTAGCAGTGCATGTAATTCTGATCAGATTGGTAAAGTCAAATCCCAGCACCACCAAGCTTTCTCTGCTTGGACCCTGAGTGAGGCCCCAAACTCTGAGCTGCTTATTGGTGTCAATTAGTTGCTGTGTCAAAGTCTATGAATACAAAATGAGAAGAATTTCATTGACATCAATGGGCTTGTCACTGTTTCATCATCGACATTCCTCAGAACCTAAGACCAGGCCTTGAATGTGATTCACTGGAACTTTAGATAATAATCTCTGTTTTCACATTTCCAGATGATGTCTTTAAATTTGTTTACATGAAAGGAGAATGTCTGTGTCCTGGCACGTCTATCTTAAGTCCCTCCTGGCAGGTTCACCTCAACTTGCTCCTGGCAAGTTTACTTCTAATCGCAATTTGTCCTCCAAAATGTAGCTACAAAACTTGTTTTTAACCTTCCCAAATTTTTACACACCACCCCAATGCTGCACTTCCTCCACTGGCTCCCGGTGGCTGCACAGATTAGATTCAAAACACAAAGCCCATAATTGAGCAGCCCCCTCTTATCTTAAAGCATGCATCACTCGTCGCCCTGCACAGCCCTTCCTAATGCCCACAAGCACCACTCGACTGTGTGGTAGGTCTGCCTCTAGACTTTTCTCTGTTTTGACAACAACATGGTGGAATGAACTTACCATAAGTGTCAGACCAGCAGAATCACTCACTGTCTTCAAGAGACGATTAAGGCATCACCTTTTTCTCATATACCCGCATTTGACATTTTATTTACAAGAAAACAAGTTGCCATTTTTACAACAGTTTTGAGTTTATGTTACGCATTCATTTACATTTACATTCACAGCATTTCATAGACGTCCTTGTCCAGCGTGACTTACATTTATCTTCTATACAACTAAGAAAATTGGGGGTTAAGGGCCTTGCTTAGGGGCCCAACAATGGTAAATTCGTGGTGCTGTGAATGGAACCCCAATCCTCCAATTATGAGTCCAACACCTTAACCACTGCGCTACCACTTCCCCATACACATTCTTTGTGATCGTGTGTATTAATCTGTTCATTGATAGAGACCACCAAAGCACTTTTTCTACATCACACTGGATACAGCTGTCTGTCGAATGACGTAATGGTGTGGAAGGAGTCTCCAGTGTCGTTGTAATAAAAAGTTGTCCCACATCTTCAAAAACTGAACAGTTAACATTTTTTTTGGGCTTCTCAGTTTTTCACTCGTTAATCTCACATGGAGAAATAAAATGAAAGGCTGACGAGGAGGAGAAACAACCTCAATGTTCCTTAGAATGTTACTGCAAACAACAGATAAAAAAATATAAGCATTATTACTCAATTAATAAAACATTGAGGATTTTCAGTAATCTTGTATAGAATAAGAAATTCACAGCTCAGTAGTCTCTGAGTGTTATATATATCTCTGGGTGTTAATCTGTGTTATATCTCTGGAGTGTTATATCTCTGGGGTGTTATATCTCTGGAGTGTTATATCTCTGGAGTGTTATATCTCTGGGGTGTTATATCTCTGGAGTGTTATATCTCTGGAGTGTTATCTCTGGGGTGTTATATCTCTGGAGTGTTATGTTTATCTCTGGAGTGTTATATCTCTGGGGGTGTTTATCTCTTGGATGTATATCTCTGGAGTGTTTATAATCCCTCTGGGGTGTTATATATTCGGGTGTTATATCTCTGGAGTGTTATATCTCTGGGGTGTTATATCTCTGGAGTGTTATATCTCTGGGGTGTTATATCTCTGGAGTGTTATAATCTCTGGGTGTTCTATCTCGGGGTGGTTATAGCTTGGTGTATATCTCTGGGTGTTTATTCTCTGGTGATCCTCTGGGTGTTATATTCTCTGGGGTGTAGATCTCTGGTGGGGGTGTTATTATCTCTGGCGTGTTATATCTCTGGGGTGTTAATCTCTGGTTAATCTTGATGTTATATCTCTGGGTGTTATAATCTGTTATATCTCTGTGTATATCTTGTTGTTTATCTCTGGAGGTTATATCTCTGGGTGTTATAGCTCTGGGGTGGTAATCTCTGGGGTGTTATATCTCTGGGGGTGTATCTCTTGGGGGTTTCTATCTCAGGGAGTTTAATCTCTGGTGTAATCTCTGGGTGTTTATCTCATCATCTGAGGGGTATATCTTCCTGTTATATCTCTGGAGTGTTGTATATCTATGGAGTGGTTATATCCTGGGGGGTGGTTATATCTCTGTGGTGTTATATCTCTGTGGTGTTTATTAATCTCTGGGGTGTTATATATCTGGGGTGTTATATCTCTGGAGTGTTATATCTCTGGGGTGTTCTATCTCTGGGTGTAATCTACTCCTGGGGTTGTATAATCTCTGGAGTGTTATATCTCTGGAGTGTTATATATCTGGGGTGTTTCTAGGTTTATTCTGGAGGGTTATATCTCTGGGGTGTTATATCTATGGGGGTGTTATATCTCTGGGGTGTTCTATCTCGGGGGTTATATCTCTGAGTTATAATCTGGGTGTATATCTTGGGGGTGTTATATCTCTGGGGTGTTATATATCTGGGGTTATATCTCGGAGTGTTATATCTCTGGGGTGTTTATCTCTGGGGTGTTATACTCTGGAGTGGATGTTATAATCTCTGGGGTGGTATATGTTATATCTCTGGAGTGTTATATCTCTGGGGGTTCTATCGGGGTGTTATATCTAGAGTTTTATAATCTGGAGTGTTATATCTTGGAGGGGTTCACATCTCATGTGTATCTCTGGGGTGTTAGATCTCTGGGTGTAGGTGTATATCTCTGGGTGTTCTATATCTGTGTTATATCTCTGGAGTGTTATATCTCTGGGTTGGTTTCTGGGGGTATATCTCTGGGGTGTTATATCGATGGGTGTTATATCTCTGGGGTGTTAATCTCTGGAGTGTTAATCTTGGGTGTTATATCTCGGGTTGTTATATCTCTGGGGTGGTATAATGATATCTCTGTGTTATATCTCTGGAGTGTTATATCTCTTGGGGGTTGATATCTCGGGGGTGTTATAATCTCTATGGGGTGTTATATCTCTCGGGGTGGATGTATATCTCTGGGTGGTTATTATCTCTGGAGTGTTATATCTCTGGGGTGTTATATCTCTGGGGTGTTAATATATGGAGTGTATTCTCTGGGTCTTATCTCTGGAGTGTTATCTCTCTGGATGTTAATCTCGGGAGTGTTATATCTCTGGAGTGTTATATATCTGGGTGTTATATCTCTGGGGGGGGGGGGGGTGTGATATCTCTGGGTGTTTTTCTAGATCTCTGGGGTGTTATCTCTGGGGTTATCTCTCTGGGGAGTGTTATATCTCTGGGTGTTATATCTCTGGGGTGTTATATATCTGGGGTGTTAGGTTATCTCTGGGTGTTATATCTCTGGGTGTTATATCTCTGGGGTGTGTTATATCTCTGAGTGTTATATCTTGGTGGGGTGTTATATCTCTGGGTGTTATATCTCTGGGGGGTGTGTTAATCTCTGGGGTGTTATATCTGGGGTTATATCTTGGGGTGTTATATCTCTGGGGTGTTATATCTCTGGCGGTGTTATATCTCTGGTGGGGGTGTTATATCTCTGGGTGGTATAGCTCTCTGGGGTGTATATCTCTGGGTGTTTCTATCTCGGGGTGTTATATCTCTGGAGTGTTATATCTCTGGGGTGTTATATCTCTGGAGTGTTATATCTCTGGCGTGTTATATCTCTGGAGTGTTATATCTCTGAGTGTGGTTCTGGGTGTATATCTCTGGGGTGTTATATCTCTGGGTGGTGTATGGAGTGTTATATCTCTGGATGTTTTATACTCTGGGGTGTTTATCTCTGGGGTGTAAATCTAGTGTTATCTCTGGAGTGTTATATCTCTGAGTGTTATATCTCTGGGGTGTTATATCTCTGGGGTTATATCTCTTTGAGTGTATATCTCTGGAGTGTTATATCTTGGGGTGTTATATCTCTGGAGTGTTATATTTCTATGCTGTAGTAAAACAACGATTTTAATAATTTTATAGTGTTTTATGTTTAGTTTATATAAAATAGGCTAATTTTTTTTAATAACCCCAAGGAATTGCCCTGATTTCTGACACTGCCCCCTGTGCAATCTGTTCTCTTCCATTTTTCACTAATTTACAACACTGATGTTGTTGCTTTTTTCTTGCTGCATCACAGAAATCCCCGGTTTACACCACAGCAGCTACACACACACACACACACACACACTCTCTCTCTCTACTCTGTCTACACACCCAGCCTGTGTGTCTGATTACCAGGCTTCCAGGTCAGAGGTCAGAACAGGCCCGGCATGGCTTTAACCAGGCTGCAGTAGAAACGCTGTGTTATTTAAGTTTTCTGGATGTTTTTCCAGGTGATGAAAAAGACCTTCAAAAATGTTGCTTTATTCTTTTACTAACAGTCCCACAGTTTATCCAGCAGTACGAACTGAACTGCAGACTGTTGCTAAAGGGGGCGGAGCTACTTGTGCTTGGCAGAAAACGCTGTAATTTGAAAATGGAGACACTGAAGTCCCTCATGTCTGTGTCACTTTCTGGCTCTCTCTTTAATGATGACGTCATAGACATAGACATGCTGGAGTCCCTGCCTGCACTTTTACAGTATTACAAACATACTAACATACACAGACATAGTACTATCTGTCTCTCTCTCTCTCTCTCTTTCAGTCTGTCTCTTTCTCTTTGTCTGCCTGTCTGTTTCTATGCATCTCTTATTCTGACTGTCTGTCTGTCTGTCTTTCTTTCTGTCTGCCCCTCTGTTTGTATCCCTGTGTCTGTCTGTGTTTCTGCTAACCTCAGTGTCCTTATTTAATATTCTTTCCCACTGTCTGTCTGTCTGTCTTTCTTTCTCTGTCTGTCTCTCTTGCTATGTCCATCTGTTCCTTCTGTCTTCAGGATTTCTGTGTCTTCTGTCCCTAAGACTGTCTGTGGCTCCCCATCTCCAGGACATTATGTGTGTTCCTTTCTTTAAAATCATCTGTATCTTTCCATCTTCAGGACCGTCTGTGTCTCCTTGTTTCCAGGACTGTGTGTCTCCCCGACTCCAGGGCTGTCTGTGTCTCCCAGACTCCAGGACCATCTGTGTCCTGCCGTCTCCAGGATCATCTGTGTATCCCCATCTCCAGGACAGTCCATGTCTTCCTGTCTCCAAAACTATCTGTCTCTCCCCATCTCCACGATTGTCTGTGTATCCCCATCTCCAGGACAGTCCGTGTCTTCCTATCTCCAAAACTATCTGTCTCTCCCCATCTCCACGACTGTCTATGTCTCCTCATGTTCAGGACATTTTGTGTGTTGCTGGCTTCAGGAATGTCTGTGTCTCCCTGGTCTCTTTCTTTTTTTCCTTCTTTCTTTCTTTCTTTCTTTCTTTCTCAGTATGTTGTGGGTTTTTCTCACATCCTGCATGGTGGTGAACTTCCCCCAAAAGAAAGTTGAGTTTTGAGCAATCCTGAGTGTAGAAATCTCTTTAAACCCTTTTCTGTTTCACACTTTCACCCAGTTCAGCAGACAGGATGAAGCTCAGAGGTAAAATCTCTTTTTATTACTAAATATTAATGATTGAAGAATAAAAAAAAAAAGAGAAGCAGGCCAGGTTTTGTCTCTGCTGTGGACATCATAGATAAAATTCTATAGCTTAATCTGCTGCAGTTAAAAGGAAATTATTTTAAGATGGTTGTTTGGTCTTGTGTGAACGTTCTGTCAATCTTTCTCTTTTTCCAGTGCTCTACTTGGTGGTGTGTTTGTGTGTTTGGGTCGAGTCTCAGGGTAAGTCGAACAATTCCACCTTAAAATTAGAGCTTAAAATTAAAAGCTGCACTAAAATTCTTTCAGTTTTACAGTTAATTATTTATTTATCATTTAATGGAGGAACATTAACTGATAAACATTAGATAAAACATATTTACACTATATAAACCCTTTAAAATGTATTTTAATAAAAATATGATAGACGCTGAATTCTTTGCTCTGGTTGGTCAGAAAGTGTTGATTAAGTCTCTGGAACAGTAGCTCAGACACCAGAGGAGGCTGTAATGTTTTAGGGTTTTCATAGCAACATCATCTCCATGACAAGCTGGGAAGTTTTTATGATAAATTTGAAGCGAGAGAAAAAGAGAATAAAGAGAGACGGTTGATTGAACGAGGGATTCGAGCTTTAGGAACTTTTGTAATGTTTCCTGTAACTATCTAAATTGCTGTGAAGTAATAAAACACAAAAGATTAGCTTGAATGTAGATGAGTTTGCAGAAGTTCTTCAGATCATCTTGTGACATAACTAAACTTCCTGTTTGTAACAGTTCAGGAAAAACTTTAAATTGACAAGCAGAACAATGTGTTTGATTTTCTGCCGGAAGTGGTAGATCAGTTGTTTGGGTGTTGTGCTGTTGATCAGAAGGTCATGGGTTCAATTCCCAGCACCAAAATGCTGCCACTGCAGGGCTGTTGAGCAGGGCTAACCCTTAACCTTTGTGCTTATTATTAGCCACAACTTTTCACAGCCCTTTTTTCTTTCATTTCTTCCTCTTTTAGACCTTCTTCCAGCTCCGACACTTAATTTCAGTTCCAGTGTGAACCGGAGTGCCATTACGCGGTATTCCTCTATCCATGTCGTGTGCACCATTCCTGAAAACGTGAGCCTGCCTGTGGATGTGTACCTCTCTTTAGCTGAAAAAGCAGCCAACTCTCCCTTGCGTAGCTCGATATTCCAGTCGCAACGCCAGGTGGAATTCAGTCTGGACGCGAGACCTGATTATGAGACGACTTTCGTCTGCTGGTACCAAAACTTCTACAGCAAAGTGCAGTCTCAGTTCAGCAATGGACTGGATGTAGTCGTCTGTGAGTGATGAGCGGGGGATGGGGATTAACTATGGGAGGGGAGATAAGTGGGAAATTATTTACCCCTTTTATACATATCCTAACTTTTATCGACTTCGGCAAATCTTACTCAGGGCCTCGGACAAAAAAACAAACAAACAAATAAATAAAGAGGCAGCACGGTGGTTTATTGTTTAGCACTGTTGCCTCACAGTAAGAAGGTCCTGGGTTCAATTGCAGGGGTCTTTCTGTTTTTGCATGTTCTTCCTGTGTGTGGGTTTTACTCCGGGTTCTCCGGTTTCCTCCTACAGTCCAAAAACATGTATGTTAGATTGATTAGTGATTCTAAATTGCCCATAGGAGTGAGTGTAAGTGTGAGTGTGTGTGTGTGTGTGTGTGTGTGAGTGTGTGTGGCCCTGTGATGGACTGGTGACCTGCCCAGGGTGTCCCCCTCCTGCCTTTCACCCTTTCAGAGACGGATGGGATAGACTCCAGCAGATTCCCGTGACCCCGAATTAGAGAATAAGGGGCTATAGAAGATAAATGAATAAATTTAGAAAACCCTAAATTAATCCGTTGTATAAAAGAAAGAAATATAACTAACTCTGGATGAGGGTGTCTGCCAAATGGTGTAAGAGTAAATGACCCACCGAGCCGCCTCTGAACATATTTTTATGCAGTAAAATACACTGTAGTCACATTTTAGTAGCATTTAAATATCCAACAAAATTTTCCTTTGTCTTCCAGCCGCTCTGCCTGATCCCAAGTTATTCATTTTCCCCCCTGTGTTTCCTGTGGGGATGAATTACAGCGTGCAGTGTGAGGTGTCACAGCTTAATTACAAAAACGTCACAATACACATGTATAATCGTCTTCTTCCTATCAGCCCTGGCAAGGAAGTCTTCCAGTACATCGGATTCCGATTTCTCCTTCCAGGAGACACAGGAGCTGTAGTTTATCGAACCAATGCTAGGGAAACGTATGAGTATATGTGTGAAGAGGAAGTGTTCCAAAAAGGGAGAACCTTACTTTCCAGAACTACGATCACGGCCATGCCAGGTACTGACTTCACTCCAGATTCCTTACACTGATTTTCCACTGAGGCTGGTGCCAGGGCTATGCTTTTCCACTGAAAAAAGTGCCAGATTTTAGCTCCATGAATGAGAAATGGCAACCACACACTATAACCAATTTGCCAACCAAGTTAAAAATAAAAGTGATTCTGGTCACATGACATAGCAGTTTTTGCTCCTTGCCCATGCTCCAGCACCGGCCACAGTGGAAAAATGGGATGCCTAAGTAGTGTAGTCATGAAAGCATCTCTAATCTAACAATTTTTTTTCTCTAGAGGAACTCCCAGTTCGTCTGGTTCCCACAGACCCGAGCTTAGGGAGCTGTATCGGATACGCCTTTCTCAAAGTGAAAGATGACTGGAGACCCTTATGTTTTGCTCCCAGCTTCTATGACAGTTTAACTGTTGCTCATGTCATATGCAGAGACCTCGGCTGTGGCTCAGCAGTGGAATCTGAAAGCCTCGCTGTTTCAGCTCCAGATGCTATTGGAACCCCGAACTGCATAGGAAAGGAGAAAAAGCTTGCAGAGTGTCCAATATTAGTAAAGTCTGGATGCGGACGAGGGACACTTAACATCGCCTGCTCCGGTTAGACATACACCAGAAGTTGTTAAGTTTAATTATACATCAGATGATCTGCATCAGGGCTATCAAACATTTTTCAACTCAAATGTTGTATGAATTTAGTTAAAAACTAAAACCCCGAAAAGTAAAAACTTTAACCCCGCCCCTAAACACCTCACCGTTTCCATTAGTACATTTTATTTGGGATAGTTTACGTAGTCCTACTGAAATAGGCCAAGAATGGTTTTCTCATCCAAATTTTCTTCTAAATTTTACAACATGAATTTCATAAACTTGTGGACACACGTCTAAGGACTTGTGGTTTTTAGTATCTAAATGTTCAGTCTGTTGAGGATTCTTGGTGTTCTGAAATGTAAATGCTGTTTTTATGAATTTTATTGTTTAATTATTGTTTATGTATTGTTTGCACATTTAAAAGAACTGTTGTTTCTGCTCTCTGGCAGCAACTCTCCTTCCTCCGAAGCTTTCCCTGCTGGAATACAATGCTTTGTCACGTGTCTACGTCAGGACTGATGAGTCAGTTACCCTACAGTGTGTCTTTGAATCACCTGTGAAGGAGGTCAGAAGCTAAAAAAAAGCCTTAATGTAAATTGCTTTGTTCACAGTAGATAATATAAACGGATTATTTTTCCAGGCCAACATCATCTTCACACAGAACGGAAATGTCCGTTACTCCACTCGCGCCCGATCCGGGTTGAAAGAGACATGGGTTTTACCAGAGACGGTGCCTGAGGGAGAGTATGCCTGCTTCGTACGGGCCCGAGAAGGCGGCTACAAGACAGAAAGCAGCAATGTCATAGGCATCTACAGTACGTACCATTCCCTTACATTTTGCAGGTGTTTCCTCATCGTATCTTCAGACTGTCCTGACTGTTTACTAGTTTGAAGGGTAGGACATACACAAAAATGAGGCTCTGAAAACCATAACATAGGCATCTGATAAGCAACAATCCGACACTTTTATAGTGTTCTCCATCTGTGTCAGCGTGGAACCCGGAAAGGCAACACCCTGTTGTTTCCTGGCAGTCTGACTGGACAATGTCCCAAATTTTAACAACAGTCCTGACAATTTTCTCACCATTTGCTCACAGTTTCCTTACTAATTACTCCATTTTCTCTATATTTTTTTTTCTGTTTTTTTGTGTGCGGTACAGCATGTGCCTTTGCTAGGTTTCACCTGACCCTCCAAACAAATAACCTAAAACTAGTCCACAACTGTTCAGATATCCAAACATCTTTGGCAGCAGTGCTAGTTTAAATTTCAAGCTTTTAGTCCAGGGGTGTCCAACCTCGGTCCTGGAGGGTCGGGGTGTCCTGCAGAGTTTAGCTCCAACCTGCTATAACACACTTACCTGTAAGTTTCGATTATACCTGGAAAGATCTTGATTAGTTGGTTTAATAGTTGTGTTAGATTAGGGTTGGAGCTACACTCTGCAGGACACCCCGACCCTCCAGGACCGAGGTTGGACACCCCTGGACTAAAAGCTTGAAATTTAAACTAGCACTGCTGCCAAAGATGTTTGGATATCTGAACAGTTGTTGTTTTTCTGAAAGATGGTCAAGCAGTGCTGGAGGATCTGAGAGAATGTGGAAAAGATCTTCGAACAACAGAGCAATAAAAACATGAGAAGGGTTCTGTCATTTGCCATTCTGTCCACTGCTTTACTGTCAGATACAGGGCAGCTTTAGTCCTGCCACAGTGGCCCAGTATTTACCAGCATCACAAGGCACAATAAACAGTTGGTAAGAGCAAATAAGACGGATGGCTAAAGAAACATCAGGGAAAGGGAAGCAAATTATGGTGGAATGTATAGGAACATATAGATTCATGAGATTAACCTTATTTGACACTCAAAACATTTCACAAGTCAGCAGTTCTGTTTTCAGTTTTATCGAAAAACACACTGCCAAAGAATATGTTCTCACACAAAGCTGAGATTTCACATTCAGATCTCCAGCCACTGCTGCATGACGATCATCAATAAACTCAGAGCTTCACAGTGAAACACAATAAATAACTTTTATCACAACAACTTCAAGGTTGGCCTAAAAACTTGGCCTGGTTCCCCGGTGGGTGGAGGGGTGGCTTGTGTGTGTGTGGGTGGGGGTTGGTTAGGGCATTGGGTTCTGAATGTAAGATAAAAACACATATTTATTTTTTATATTTGAACATTTTCTGGCTGAAACATGCACCCTAAGATTTCTACTCACTGACCCATAATGATCACTCCTTCACTTGTTCATCTCCTCTCTGTTTAGTTTATGATCCTCCTCCAGCTGGAGTGGTGGCTGGTGGCGTCATCACCACAATCGTAGGTGTGATCATCCTTGTCCTGCTCTGTATTTATGGTAGCAGTTCGTAAGACAAGCCGAAATCATCAGCGAGCCGCAATACCACAACCCCACCACATGGAGCGCTGGAGAACTTAAAGCCTGTAAGAGCAACATAGAGCAAATTTCCTGACTTTTATTGTATTACATTTTGTTATTATTTTACCTTCTTCAAAGAAATCACTGAAAACATGAACTGAAACCAACTATATTCCAAAATACCATAGGGAAGGATTTTCATTTCAACATTCATGATATTTGTATCATATGTCATTTAATTTAATAATAGCGTGATGTTTAAATCTGTTATACAAATTATAGGGAAATTATAAATCATTAATTGTTGCTGGATTAAATCTAGCAGTGAAACCAAATTTTATCTTAAAACACTGGATTACATTAATATTAACACTTTGATGATTTTCCAACATTTACTCTGTACAATTAAGATTTTTTATTTTTTTTTACTTTTAAAGATGTTTTTATTATGATTGAATGATTTTCCTGATTTTAGTAATTCTAGAGAGATTCTTTTATATATAAATTTAGAATAAAGAATACCTTTGTGGATCTTTGTGTTTTTTTTGCTGTTAAGTGGACTGTATTTCTATTGTTCGCTGTTTGTTCAGTGTTTGCTACTTAGAATTCTTTTTATTTTTTATATTTTGCTATAAGATTTGTAACTTGAATTTTTTCAGTATGTTATAAAAGTAGTAAAACCTGGATGTGTATTAATGTTGGTTGTATACATGCATTGTATTTTGGTTTCAGTGAAAACATCTATAGAATGTATTTATTGTATGTTTCTGTCTGTAATTTTTCATTGGTATTTGTATTTTCATTGTACTGCCATGATGGAAGGAATAAAAAGAAACACACACACACACACACACAGTGATTATAGTTCTCAGATTTATTGCTTTCAGGTTTTAATGGTGTCACAACATCATCTTACAAACAATAAAACCTGGCCCTATCGTGTGCTTTTGCTTAATTTTTTTTGGTTTAAGAAAAAAAAAAAGATGAAGACAGATCTGGGACAGCCTGACAGTGAGGACTGCAATACTCGGTTGCATTCTAGAAGCGAAGAGGTGGACAAAAAGCTTGTTTAGTTGGTCAAGCTAGCAAACAGCTGCCGAATTAGCGAGCGAAAATACAGACGGCGTATAGAGGATGGTCACCCTACGCGACGCATTACCACTCGCATCCCTGTTCTAACTTTGGATTTAGTGGCTTCAGTTTAACAAACAGCTTCGGTCATTTTATCCTTTCTACCTATCATGTCTTCCTTTCCTCCCAGAACATATCAGTGCAGAAAATAATAAAAAAAACAAAAACAACTTTCAGCAGGTTTTAGAGAGAATCGAGCATTCCCCTTTACATTCTTCCTGGTTGCTTTCAGATAAAATTTCAGAGGAAGCGTGGTAACATTTAGCCCTGAAAACATCGTCTTAATCTTTTTATCTAGTTAGAAAAAAAAAAAAAACATATATTCAGAAATTGGTTGGATGGTCGGGGGTTGGGCCAATTGCTAACATTTTAGCACCGTTGATGTGTGGTGGATGAAAGGTGCAGAGAAATGAAGCTGGGAATCTTCTGCTTAGTAGCGCCTCTGGACGCTGCTAACACTCTTGACAGAGGTTCTGCTGATGCTTTGGCCACTGCCCATTCCACCACCAAATGATCCTCCGAATCCGCTTGACATCCCGGACATTCCAGACATTCCAGACATTCCGGACATTCCGGATCCATAGCCAAATCCAGAGCCAGAGGAGAATCCTGTATGAAAAACAGTTTCAAGACATCAGGACACAAGAGGACAGCCACATGAATAGAAGTAGACTCTTTTTGTTTGAGTCACTTACCACCGCCTCCAGAGGACTGCTGCACGTGGATGGTGGCAGAGCCTCCACCAGAAGAAATTCTGAAAAGAAAAAGAAGCATGTTTAAAGATTAGTCTGTTGTTCTACATCTTCAGAACATCACCAAAATCACAGAAGACTGAAAGCTCCTCACCTGCTCTCCTCTCCTTCCAGAAGTTTTCTGTAGGTGGCGATCTCAATGTCGAGAGCCAGCTTGACGTTCATGAGCTCCTGGTACTCACGCACCTGCTTGGCCATGTCCTGCTTAGCTCTCTGGAGAGCCTCTTCCAGTTCCTTAATGCGGGCCTTGGCATCCTTGACTGCAATCTCACCACGCTCCTCTGCCTCGGCAATCTGGGCCTCCAGGTTGGCGCGCTGAGAACGGAAAGGATGGGAAAATTTGGATTTTTTGCTAGAAAATGGGGTTCATTTACAAACAACTAACTTTCTACACAGTTACCTGTCCCTTGACAGCCTCAATCTCGTTCTGCAGACGGGCAATCATTCTGTTTAGCTCGGCGATCTCGGCCTTGGTCGATCGCAGGTCATCACCGTAGCTACCGGCAGATGTCTGCAACTCTTCGAACTGAAACAGATATTAAAGGACATCAAATGTCTGATTTTTAAAATTCTGGAAGTCATGAGCATCCAGGAAATTCTTCTTTATGACCCACCTTCTGTTTGTACCAGGCCTCTGCCTCGGCACGGCTGCGGTTGGCGATGTCCTCATACTGAGCGCGGACTTCGTTGACAATTGCATCCATGTCCAGGTTCCTGCTGTTGTCCATCTCCACAATGACTGAAGTGTCTTTGATCTGAGACTGCAGCTCGCGTAGCTCCTGCAAAGTTCATCATGGTCAGTTTTTTTCCCATAGACAAAAAGTAAAAATAAAAAGGGTCAAAGTCACTTACAGCCTCGTAGACAGCCCTGAGGAAGTTAATCTCATCCTGGAGAGCATCTACCTTGGCCTCAAGTTCAATCTTGTTCATGTAGGCTGCGTCAACATCCTGAGAAAAACAGCAGAGGTGAGCTTTCCTTATTACTCTTGGTTATCTTAAATCTTAAAAAATACAAGAAGGTTTTAATACCTTCTTCAGGAGGACAAACTCGTTTTCTGCAGCGGCACGCTTGTTGATCTCATCCTCATACCTGCAAAGCAAAAAAAATAACATAAATGTGGAAATCTTTTTTAATGTTTATCCTGCACATTTATCTGGGCGTGTCTTTACTTCTTCTTGAAGTCCTCAACGAGAACCTGCATGTTCTTCAGCTCTCCCTCCAGCTTGATTTTCTCATTGCCCAGGCCATCCAGCTGTCTGCGCAGGTTGGCGATGTAAGCCTCAAACATGGCATCGATGTTGGAGCGGGTGGTGGTCTGTTCCTGCAGGAGGCTCCATTTGGTCTCCAGCATTTTGTTTTGCTGTTCCAGGAAGCGCACCTACGAGGCAACGAAAAGAAAAACAAATTGTTCATTTTCTTGAAACTTAAAACTGAAGCTTCATGTTGGAAATAAAGTGGGACGGAAACGTCTGATTGTTTCAGCTTGTTTCGCTCCTTTGTAGTTTTCCGTCTTTTATGTTTCCTCCTGTGAGGAATCATAAACTGGCGATGAGTCATCCTGACCATGAATTTTTTTGTGGGGTGGGGTGAGGGAGGGAGAGGAAGGGAGTGAAAAAGAGTAGACTAACAGGGTGTGTCCATGAGACATGAACCATGATCTTCTGAAGGGAGGGAGGGTAAAAAAAAAAGCCCTCGTGGCCTGCCTGGGGCCACGCCTAGACCTGCATCATTGCACAGATGAAACCGTATAAGACAGAACAAGCGGGCAGGTTTGGCGACCACACCCTCCTGCCGGGGGTGATGGGCCATGTAGTAATGTGATACACACCCTGTCCACGTAGCTTAACATTTACACTCTCATGGTAAGTTTTAGTGTAAGCAGTGTTTAGTAAATATCCTGTGCCCTGAAGTTCCACTAAAACTTCAGACTCTACAAGCATTTAGAACTTATCATATGTAGGTGTGTATGTGTATGTATCTGTGTGTGTAATGTCTACAACCCAGGTAACTCCTCTGAGTCAAAACCACATTAAATACAGGTGTGTGTGTTTGTGCGCTGACTTTGTGCTCACAGATATTTAGGTGTGTCCTCTATCCACACTCTCTGTTTGACTAGCTAGCAAACAAAAACTCTTTATACACACACACAGACACACACACACACACACACACACACACACACACAGACACACACACACACACACACATGACTGTGGTGTTGATTTATAGCCCACATCCTAACGCTCAGATGTTTGCCCCAGACATGTACAAAGGTTATTGGTTAAATGCTTTTAAAAACCTAAACATGAATGGCTGATTTTTTTTTACAGACAGTAAGTTAATCCATAGCACTTCCTGGTTCAAAGTAGGTCAAAAATGTTGGAGGAAGTGATTCATTTATAATTATTTTTAAAATGATTTAGCCAAAACTATGAAAATGAAGAGGTTGAAAATGAAGTTAGTCTTACCTTGTCGATGAAAGAAGCGAAGCGGTTGTTAAGGTTCTTAATCTGCTCTTTCTCTTGGGTGCGGACGGCCTGGATGCTGGGGTCGATCTCCAGGTTGAGTGGCTGCAGCAGGCTCTGGTTCACTGTCACAGCGGTGATGGGAGGTGGGATGAAGCAGCCGGCACCTGAGCCTGAACCCAAGCCACCACCGAAGCCACCACCGAAGCCGCCACCGAAGCCGCCACCTAAACCAACACCTACACCGCTGCCATAGCCTCCACCCAGTCCTCCACCCATGCTGCTGCTGCTGAAACTGTAGCTGCTGCTGCCGCCACCGCCACCAAAGCCAAGCCCGCCACCGAACCCGGAGCCACCACTGAACCCGGAGCTGACTCCAGAGCGTCGTTGGGCTACTATGCTTGACCTGCTGGAGCCGCTCGGGACGGCGTAGGACTTGCTGGAGAAAGATTTCACAGTCATAGACATGGCTGGTCTCTGGTGGTGGAGATACGAGAGAGAGAAAGTGCTCGAGAGCTTGCAGAAGGAGCTGAGTGGAGGAGCAGGAGGTCGCTCACAAAGGAGAGTCAAAGTCCCTCTGTGTACTCTTCTGCTGCTGGCTTCGTCCTTTTATACGATCACAACGTCTGCTAGAGGGCCAGCCCTTTCTCAGACACACCCTACCTGTCAAACAGGTATAGAGTGAGAGTGGAAAGATAAGAAGAGTTACACCCTGCCTCAGGCCTCGCTGCAAGCACAGGCACAGAGAGACACACAGGACAAGCAGAGAAGCGGGATTCCACTTGTACTTTTTAGCACATTAAAAAAAAAGAGAGAGAGAGAAAAAAAGGAATGCAGGCGTAAACACATGCCAGTGGGTGGTGCTGCGTCGGCAAGTCTGGTTGGTCGGGTGAAAGTCGGAGTGGAAGCAGAAGGAGAGTATGAGTTCAGCCTTTGCACTGCACACTAGGGTGGGGCCGTGCAGCGCTCCTTTTACACTTATGAATGATTTTTTTCCATGATCTCCGGTCTCCGACTGCAGAAACGATGGCAAAACTCTTCCAGACGCAGCGGAACCGCTTAAAACACTAAGAGTGAGAGAGATCAGTGAAGTGTGCAACAAAGCAGAACCAAAAGGGGCTTTCATTGTAAAATTATATTTTCACAGCAGTTTTATTTGCACAACATCATATTTGATATTCACTGTTAAAGTAAAAACACATCTCTTATAAATCTGAGACGTCCTTAAAGTGATAAAAACGTTTCCAGATGGTTTAATTTACAATGTTATGTTGCCAGATAAACTGTGATTCCCCTCATCGGAATATCAACATGCATAAAAACCCTTTTAAAATAAAAGAAAAAAACCCCTTTTTAAAAGCCCTATTTTATTGCACTGTGACTTCAATTTATTATCATTTATTTGTTATTCGAAACGACACGTTTTTATTTATTTCTCTTAAATTCATACTACAACCTAAAAAACCCCACATTTAATCGAGTTAAATCATACAGACCGTCATTAAAATAAATTAAATTCAAATAAAAACCGTTTCTAATGCCATTGCATCATTTACTTTCAGAAACTTTCAATGCAAAAATGAGTTGAGTCATTTCTTTTACAGCCCTGTGAGACAGGAACACACCTCAGCAAATTAGCATTAAATTAGCAAGACAACAGAAAGGACTTTTTTTTTTGCTTTTGTGCCAAAAAACATAAAGAACAACATAAGTTTGTGTGTTAAATAAACATGCAAATGCACAAATACAATAAGAGGGTCACATTAAAACATTTGGGCATGTGTGTGTGTGTGTGTGTGTGTGTGTGTGTATGTGTGGGTGTGTGTTCTGCAGTCCTGCTTTTGCATTTCTATACCTTTGAATTCTCGTTTTCTGTCTCCAGGAGCTTCAGGGTGAAATTCACAGCAGTTTCAGTCGTGCTGAAGAATCTGCAGTTACTGAAATTCTTTTTTTAATATTGTTCCTTCTTTCATTCACAGCGTTCAGCAGATGCCTTCATATACAGGCTGACTTACATTTCATTTAATATTTTAGCAGTTAGCTGTTATTTTTCTTTGCTGACTTTAATTAAGGACCTGGTGCTTCTGCAATTAGTTATTCTTTTCTAGCTTCCTGCTCCAGTGCATTGGAGTTAAGTTCTAGGCCCTGTCCCTACACCCGCATCTGCACAAGTTCTTGCTGATGGGTGCGAGTGCGTATCGTGTCCCAGTTCTCTAGAGCTTTTTTTGCCCTGCCTATATGTGCCCTTAATGCACAGTTTCTGTAAGACCAAGCAGACTTCGCTTAAGAATATTACCCAGAATTCCTTCTGAAAAAAAAAGTTTAGCAGCAATACTGTGAACGGTTTCAGGTACGTCACCCATCTGCTTGAAACGTTATTGCTACGTCATCGGCATAAGCAATGGCATTTGGCCCCGATGGGTGACGTACCTAAACTGACCTAATTCTGCACATCAGTGCACTTGTTTCCTTGCGCACTTATCAACTAAAGAGTGCACTTCTAACGCTGCACACTTTGTGGAAGACCCTAGGGTGCAGTGAGGGTATTGGGATGTGCCCTAGTCTTAGTCTTGATATTCAATCCTTTCTCTAAGTATGCCTTTGACTACATGTTATGACATGGTAGCTCAGTGAACTGCTGATCAGAAGTTTATTTGTTCAATTCCCAGCACCACTAAGCTGCCACTGCTGGGCCCCTGAGCATGGCCCTTAGCATTTGATCATTTGCCAAACAATTCGCCTTGTCTAAGTTTTTCCCATATATGCAGAAGGTGTTGGAACGCATCCCACCCAGTGGCGAATCACGTCACATTCCGTCCTGGTGGATGGAGTCACCTGGGTGTTGATGCAGGTTATTACTGAGAAGTAAACGGGGCGTCTTATGATGTCAGTGAAGATGAACACACTCCATCGCCTACTCCCTTGTCTTGGCTCTAGACTTATTTTCAGATGAGTAAACACAGCTTTGGGGTGAAACAGCGAGTCTTGACTAGTCTCGGGCCAGTGTGGAGAGAGAGAGAGAGAGGGAGAGAGAGAGAGAGAGAGAGAGAGAGAGAGAGAGAGGGAGAGAGAGATAACCTGTCCTCTGAACAGACTCATGTCTTTACACCGAAATCACCCCTGTACAGCAGGGGTTTAGTTCTACATCACATGCTAAAACTTTAACATGATGAATTACATGTATCTTATTTTGTTTTATCCAAATGAGCATCTGTGAGTCAGGGGCCCTGCTCAGGGGCCCGGCAGTGGCAGATGGGATTTGAACTTAGGCTCTTCTGGTCAGCAGCGCCGTTTCGTAAGCAATTGCATGGCACATAATGTGCATTTGATAGTCATGTGATTTAGTGCTGTAAAATAGTGCAAAATATGTGTGTGTGTGTGTGTGTGTGTGTGTGTGTGTAATGATTTTATAGGTAGAGTTACAGTCAGCTAGTATTTATTAATGTAATATGTAATGTAGCTGTAATGATTTTTAGATGAATAATAAAACTCCGTGTGTGTGTGTGTGTGTGTGAACACAAGTATAAATATACAGGGGTGTGAAAGAGGATTAAAGAGAATCATTATTTTTTTTTAATTATATAAATTTTGCATTTTGGCCGCAGACACAGATTATGAGTGTGTGGAGTGTGTTTTGCGTGGGTGTGTGTGGGTGTGTTTGTGGTGTGTGTGTGTGTGTGTGTGTACTGGAATACGGTAGTGCTGAGATGTCTTTAATAGTAGCTAATAGCTGGTGTAATTTGACGTGATCTTGTAATTATTATTTCAGTTTCATGGTAGAAAAGGATTTTTTTTATTCTCAGAACTTCGAGGATTTGCTGTGTTTTGTTCTGGACAGTTTGGGACGTCCACCTGCGTCGGGTCAAAGGTTCCCCGTGGCTCTAACTGAACACACGTGCTAAGCAGGTGCAGGCCGAGAATGTGGTCCGGTCAGGTGTTTGCTGCAGAGAGATGAATTCCTCCTCTGTTTCTCTTTCTCTCTCTCTCTCTCTCTCTCTCTCTCTCTCCTGACACACCCATCAGAGCGTTCCTTGATGTGTATCAGTTCAGAGAAAAAAATCTCAAACATCTCAGCTGTAGTTTTTATCAGAGCTGAAAGTATGTGTACCTGTAATCACCTTAATTCTGTAATGATAATTATTATTATTCATTAGTATTCATTCTCCATCAGCTCAGCATCTTTCTCTCTTTCTTCCTTTCTTCCTTTTTCCCTTCCGTCCTTCCTTCCATATTGTGTCTGGTTCCTTTCCAGTGTTCTTTCTAACATGTTCTTCCGAGAGTTTTTTCCCTCCAGATGGTCACCTCAGTTTTGCTCATTGGAGATAAAAATAAAATGTTTTAAATTTTAAAAAAGTTTCATTTATTATTATTATTATTATTATTATTATTATTATTATTATTATGGCTGTTTTGTTGTTGTAAGCTGCTTTATTAAACAATAAAAACTGAAGATAAAAAGCAGAAACCGTGACATTTATATATCCTCGAGCAAAATAAATGATTTATTACTTCTGCTGAAACTCATAAACATTCACGCAGGTGACACAATTAACGAAACCCACAACGTCGTGCTTTCGTTCCCGTTTACACTGGATTTATATTCGTACTGAACAGTTTCAGGGTTTTTTTCATTTGTTTATTAATTTATTCGTTATTTTATTTAAAGTTAGATTTATTTTTTCTCTATTGTGGAGAAACAGAGATCTTCTCCTCCTGCTGGATCAGCACCTTCAATCCCATCTGGCTACAAATCTGCCTGCAGTGACCTTTATTCAGCTTTACTGTAAAACTAATTATGGTTCAATTATCTCACACACTTCCTGAGCAAAAGTATGTGCACCCGCATTCTTCACACCCATCTGTGTTTGTCATCAAACATCTTGTCTCTAGATGTATACCTCTCCTGCTGCTCCAATCAGCGCCATTAGATTGGGTCATGTGACTGTGTGGATTTGATCATTCAGTTCCAATAGTATGAGTGAGATCAGACACTAATGTTGAGGTTTGGAGGTCTGGGGTTCAGTCGGGGTTCCAGTTCATCCCAAAGGTGTTCAGTTTAAAAAAGGTTGAGTCAGAATCAGGACTCTGTACAGGACATGAGAGTTCTTCTACTCCAAAACATCCAGAACACAGCATGTCTTTACAGGGACATTGTCATGCTGGGACAGGGTTTGATTCTGTGCAGAAGTGCAGAACTCTGTAGAACCTCTGATTGGACCTTCTCAACTCTGAGATTGGACAAGAGTCATTCTGAAAATAATTTACGACAAAGCGACGCCATGATGGAACGCCATGAACGTCACACTAGCTAACAATCGTTTTGGTAGACTAGCCTTTTGCTAGGTGTTTGTGCTTTTTTAGCATTTGGCGTATCACTTTCTTTTTGTTTTTGTTTAGCTTTGTTCTGTATGGAGGTTTAGCATGACGTTCTGTTGGAATCTATATGATGAGCTAAAAAGCTTGATGTAGCTTAGCATCATGAGTGCAGTACACAATGCTAGCACATTCACACTGTTAGCTTACTGGTAACCTTCTGGAATCCTGGTAAATTAATTAGAACACTTTTGCACACGATCCTGAGATTCTTCAGAATCACTCCTCTGTCCTGAGGCACAGCGCTAAACCGACCAATCAGCACGCAGGACAGCGTGCATGTCTGTATATGTGCATCATTATGAAGTTGTGATTTATGATTGGTGGAGCTTTGTAACCTACTGAAGCACCACTGTGTGTGTGTGTGTGTGTGTGTGTGTGTGTGTGTGTGTGTGTGTGTGAGAGATTGTGGGGTGGATGTTGTTGACATATTGATTGACAGGTGGAGTTGAAGTTTTGACACAGATCCAGAATATCCTGGAGGAAAAACTCTACTATATCATTGAATCCTTTAACAATAAGAATAAACTTCTACTGCATGTCATTCCTGTGTTATTGTTTACGTTGTTTTTTAACTTCGTCACTTGGTCACCTAATTGGTGACATTCCTCCACTATCTGTTCATATACATGTTTTTTCTCTCACACTATGTTCTAGTTCCTGTTGGATTTTGCTGGTGGTCCTAATGGTAAGGAGAGTGTCAGTCCATCACTAATGAACTGACTACGCTCTGTGGTGGAAGCTTTGCCCACTGACCAGCAAGGTTTTAATCACTAGGACAGGACTATGTCTGTGGAAATGCACAGCCTAGTTCCTGATCTGGTTCCTGGTGGTAATGTGATATTATTGATGGTCAGGTGTTGATGTACAGAACATGCTATACTGATAATAAACTGATTAAACTGTTTGTGTGTTCATTAACATGCTGGACGTTCTGTGAGGAAACTCTAATTAGAGTCAAATGAGGGTTTAAACTGGTTCCTCGCAAGGTTCCTTCCTTCAACACCTCATTGGGAAACTTTTTTCTATAAAGCTGCTTTAAGATGATGTATGTTCTAAAAATTGCAATGCAAATAACATTTAATTCAATTAAACTTTAACTGAAGTCTCCAGAAGTCGATCTGTAATTTTTTTTATGAAAGGGTTCTGACAGCTAAAGCTGAGGAAGAAGCAGAGATCTCAAGTACCTGAGAACAAGAACTAACAAGTCTATGGAAGGTTGAAGGTAACTATACCAGGATAAAAGTTTCTCTTCAGCACAATACTGTGATGTAGGAAGAATATAAATTTTGGAGTAAACCTCATGTCATCACACAAACCTGTCTGATACACAAATAGTCAAGTATCACTGATCATTTAAATAATGCAAGTTATGGATAAGGGATAAGGGATTAGGGATTAGGGATTAGGGGCTCGGGATTAGGGATTAATCGTTACTAAACTATATTTTCTTGCAAATATCATATGACTGATACCGTGACCTGTTCTTACATGCTTGATAAGCAGCTTCTGTTAAAGTTTTAATCCCCCTACCACCACCCCACCCCACCCCCGTGCTTTGCCTTGCTCTTCCAACCTTCACCTCCCCCGAACACACCAATGTTGTGTGTTTAAAAGACATGCATGTTTGGTATGTTAACTTTAAGGGATTTAAAATGCAAAGTGTCCTGAAAGTGTGTATGTGTGTGTTTGTATGTGTGTGTGTGTGTGTGTGTGTGTGTGTGTGTGTGTGTGTGTGTGTGTGTGTGTGTGTGTGTATACTCTGTTCTTGTAAGGAGGAGCAGTAAAACAGAGCATGCCGGACCTGTTTGTCTGGATCCCGGTCACATGCCTGCACACAACCCTCCGTGTTCCAGGGTGTGGTCGACCTTGTAGATCTGTAACTCAGTCGTCTCACCTGAAGACGTGATACTGTTAACACACCTTCACATGCAGCTACACACTCACTCAGAAAGGTCCGGCACCCGTTCTGAACACCGCCAGAGCCACGCTGAGACTAGGTCGAGGCTTCTGATGTCTGTTGTCTTTGAAACGGCACTATATCATGCACACATTGTTGGTTTTTACTCATTTTTTGTGTTGACTTAAGGGACACGCCCACTTATACGCACCCTCATTTTAACAATGCTGAAGAATTCCAAAAATCTTTCAAACGAATGTCTGACCTGCAATCTATTTAAACACCAGGTGTAGAAGATATAAATAAATATAGATGTTTAAGATAAAATTTCCCTTTAATTAGTTTAATTATCTTCATCTAGTCAAGACCTTCTGATCTGGCATAAAACCGGCACATCTGGCATTCATTAGGCAATGGCATAAGGCATGTGGACTGCACAAGGCCCAGCTACGGTGGAGTGGAACCACCTTTAAGACTGCGAAAAGGACATGGGCTGGTTGATGAGTGGATCATTTAAAATATAGAGGTGAAGTCAGTCCTATATCACACTTACAGCGTAATTTCAGATATTTTTGAATAAGATTAAAATATTTTCATACACACAGCTGTTTCTGTTTGCATCATATGTTTCATGCAATCTATAAACAAGCTTACATTAATTACACATGAATTAAACATTTACGTTTAAACATTTACACATGAGGACAACAGAAGTAAACAAACAAACAGAAGAGCAATATATATATATATGTGTGTGTGTGTGTGGTAAGACGGCATTAGTCTCACACAATACACAAACAAAATGTAAACTATGTTAAGATTGACGTTGCTTTTTTGGATTGTAAAGTTAGCAGAGATTAATTAACATCAGAAAGTTAAAAAGTTAAGTGTACATTTACCGTTACGGCATTTTGTAGGCTCCCTAATCCAAAGTGACTTACTTTTATTGCATTTTATTAGCCAACTCAGCAGCTAAGGGGCGAAGGGCCTTTACTCTGGGGCCAGTGGCCTTTTGTTTGTGCTGGAAATTGAACCCACAATCTTCTGATCAGCAGTCCAACAGTTTAACCACTGAGATCCCAAATGTTTGTTGAATACATTGAGATGTGTGGTGGCGTAGTGAGTAGCGTGTTGACATATATGCTGCTCTTACACTCTGTGCGGTCTATGTTTGTATCCTGGCTCATGTAGGTAAAAAAAAGAACAGCAAAGAAAGAAACATTCCTTTTTTTTTTCAGTGAAGGTGTCTAGCTGTCAATTGTAGGAAAGGTCAGGTCCTTAAGCAAGGAGTTTAATCCTCTGCTCAAGGCCTTGTATTATGGCTGCCCAGGTTTTGTTGGTGCTGACAGTTTAAACCAATTTGTTCGGTCCTACATACCAGAATAGGGCTGCTATATCCACATATATATATAGCCTAGGCTACAGCCTATATATAAGGCCCGACTTCTGGCAACAACTGGTCCTATCATGGACCGTACTTTATTGCTGTACTTGGGCCAGGTAATGGTGGGTTGTATGGCCCTTCATTAGTCCAAACCAATTTTGCTATGTGGGGTTTAGCTCAATCTGTCAAATCTGCTTTACATCACCGGATATGATGCTAGCTGCAGTCGTTGGTTAGAGAGCTGTGTTTGTGTAGCATGTGTTTAATTGACAAATGAGAAAGAAGGAGAAATATTCGATATTCATAGTTAAACTTGAAGTATCCTACCAACAGGGTGTGTTCTTGTTGGACACTAATCAGACACTAATGTTGAGGTGAGGAGCTCTAGGGTGCAGTCAGTGTTCCAGTTCATCCCAAAGGTGTTTAGTTTAAAGGGTTTGAGTCAGAATCAGGACAGAACATGAAGGTTCTTCTCCTCCAAAACATACAGAGCATCCAGAGCATGCCTTCATGGAGATCAGGGATTTGTGCACAGGGACACTGTCATGCTGGAACAGGGTTTGAGTCTCCGAGTTTACAGTAATTGCAAGAGGGATAAACTGACACAACATACAGAGACAGTCAATAAAACTGAGAGAGAGGGAGCTGGTGGTGTGTCCACATACCTTAAGTTATTACAAAAAAATATAAGGTATTCCACCTTCTTTTTCTCTCATTTCCCACATATCCATGCATAATTATAGTAACAGATTGAGATCTTTCTATACATTGTGGGTTGCAGCATTATCATGTGAATTATTCCTAAAATCAAGGGAATCCCAGGGGAAACATTAATAATTAATATGATTTTCTGGGGGGTGGAAGATCCTGGGGATGTTCCAGCTGCAGGTTAGAAAGCAGATGCTACAGAAGAAACATCAGACTGTTCCTCAAATCAGTAAGACAGTAAGCCAGTATATTAATACAGCACAGAATTCTAGCTAGCTAATGGCAAATTAGCACAAACTTATACACAGGCCTATTCCATGAATTATGAGTCAATTCTCAGTGTGAAGAGACAGAACATGCAGGTGATTAATAAAGGCATGTCCCTAAATGATCGGTTTAAAGCAACGGTCGATGATGAATCAGAATTAACAAGCTCTGCTCTGTATTATGATGTCATACTTGCAGTCTCCCAGTTTGTTTGACTTCACAATGAAGCCTTTTTTTGGTTTTATAAAAAAAACCCTTAACTTGCAAAAATTACTTTGCTAGAGGGGTTGAGATCTTTGCATTGCACCTGTACATTTGGGGTTGATTCCCTGTATTTACATTTGCAGCATTTGGCAGATGCCCTTATCCAAAGCAACTTACATTATTGCCTGTTATACGACTGAGCAGTTGAGGGTTAAGAGCCTTGCTTAGGTGCCCAGCGGTGGTGGCTTGGTGGTGCTGGGAATCAAACCCGGGTCTTTAGATTAGTAGTCCAACACCTTAACCACAGGGCTTCATACATTTACATTTTTGGTTTTTGGTAGACACCCTTATCCAAAGTGATTTACATTTATTGAAGGGTAAGCAGAACTATGCTGGAAATTTAACCCATAATGTTCCAGTTAGCAGTTTAACGCCTTTAGTAATGAGCTACTTTAGTATACGTTTACAGTTTTGGCAGATGTTCTACAGAAGTTCAAAACACTGCTGGAAGAAAAGCAACAAAGAGATACCTTTTTAGAGTGTTAGGAGACAGAGGAAGAGTTAGGTCTTCACCCAGGGATTAAAGACAGACAGCAACTTGGACTGGATGGAAACTTCATTTCACCACAAAACAGAATAATTTCTATCTTTATGGGTGGTGGGAATTGTACTGTAGAGTTTGGGGTTTTCTGGCAACTCCGGCAAGTGACATGCATTGCAGGCTGATTGTCTGACGTCACTATATTTCTGTGGTATGTGAATGGCTCTGTGTATGATTGTGCCCATTGAAGTGTTGGCACCCTGTCCAGAATGGCCCCAGATTCGTGTAACAAAAGTTTTTCTGTGATAGACCCCAGCTTCCTCATGACCCTGTAGAATAAATACAGTTTGTTTCCTGAAACGTTTAAATGATTTTAGTGTTGGGAATGTTGGTAGTGGCAGCACAGTGGTTAAGGTGTTGGCTTGCTGATTGGAAGATAATGGGTTCAATTTCCTGTGCCAACAAGCTGCCTGTGCTGAAAAATTAGATGGACTCAGACATTTCTTGCCAGAAAATTTTAGTGGACAGACTGATTTCAGGAGAATTGCATTTATGTATTTTATTGATTGACCTATTGGTCTTGACCAGCTTTCACTGATGGACACATGAGCACATTGTACCAAAAACTCGTCTTCTATAACAGACAATATGTAGATGTCCGTCTAATCTTTAGGGTCTTGGTTTCCTTCCTGAGCTTCACGTTGTGCATGGAGTTTCACATATTCTTCCCATTTGCACATGGGTTTCCTTTTCAAACAAAGATCATGGGTGATCTGGCTCCTAGGTGTGAATGTGTGTGAATGAATTAGGGGGTGTTTTAGGGTGTATTCCCAGAATAGGCTCTGATCCACCACCACCCTGTCTAGCAGTTTCCAAACATTCGATCTCTAGGTGTGATGCTAAACACTTGATTTGAAATGTTTTTATTTGATGTAATCAATGCTACTGGGTTGAGTTTGCTGACTTTGATTTGATCACAGAATCCAATATTGACACAGATTACAAAATATAGAGGATTTAAACCCGTGTACAGAATAATTATCCTCTGACTCAGTGGGTGTAGCAGTACAAAGTGAAACATCTCTTTGTGAATGTCTGCCCAGTGTGTAACAGGAGTCTGGGACTCAAATCTGGCAAGAAAATGGTGACATGAACATGAAATCTTGTCATTGCAGCAGTGACATGATGTAGGGGTGTGGTCTGGGCTGGTCCTTCAAGCCTGAACCCAAATCCTAATTATTTTGTCCTGGATTGGGTAGGAGCTACGTGAAGATTTGCTTTTAGTACTTTTAAGTAATGATAATTAAGAGCAATAGCGAAAGCTAAGCATATTATTATTGATGGTAATCTGGGCATGTTACACCCTGAGTTTAACAGTTAAGTGAGTCTTTATGAGTCATATACATAGTAAATCTTTTCTTCAGATATCCCTGCTTGGGAAACATGGGGTCAGCCATGATACGGCACCCCTGCTGAAGAAAGGGTCCAACAGTGGCATCTAGGGCATTTAGCAATTGTGGGTCCATCTTGACCAATTTTACTGAAAAATGTCTCCGGTTCTTCAACAACAGGTTCCAAAATATTTGATAATTGTACCAGTCATAATTTAGAAACAAACCAAAAGGACAAACTTCTGTCAGTAACAATCATTCCTAAACACACCAATAGAGTGTGAAGATAGTCCACCAATCCGCTCATGTTTTGCCATAAACAGTTTTTATCTGTTGTCTAAGCCTATGATCATCTATTTTTGCCCTTTTGACCCAGGGAAATTTCTCAAAATTCTCTTTCAAAGTTCTGTTCACACTTGTTGATTAATAAACGAACTCTGGTGAAATATCTTGTTCAATGGTGCGCACCAAACAACCAGACTGGGTTTGCAGAGTCTGGTGCAGTCCAACTGAAATATGAACTGAAAAATTGGACCAAAAACAGGATGTGATGTCACCAAGATGACATCCTAATTCTTTGTCCTTTTGGTTCAAGCATACCTGGTTGGTTTTAATAAAGGACCTATGTTGCTCCTTGTTTGGATAAGATGTCAGAAATGCCATCCCCTTGCAGCAGATCTTGGTTCCTGAGATACAACTGAGAAAATACCTCTGCTGTTAGAACATTTTATGTGAGTTTTTATCTTGTAAGGCTAGTCAGGCTAGTCAATGTAACAAGGCTTTTAGGTTTGCTGTCAAAAATGCCAATGTGATTGCTGAGAACCAAGTGTATCATTTTTATTTTTAATCCGGACCAAATTAACCAAATAAAAGAAGCTATTGAATTTATACTCCATACTGAAGGCTGCTGTAAAATTGAATTATATTTATTACAGCAAATTTGGCATAAAGGTGATTTTTGTCATGTTAACCAACAAGGCAACAAAGATTGACTGGCGTTTATGTAACATAGCAGCCATATTAAGTGCCAAGCCCGTCTGCCCACACCCTTGTCCTTTGATAATGATCGTCAACGCTCGTGTGATAAATTAGACCTGAGTTCAGATCACTCGGGTTACCAGGAGAAGTTGCTATCGGTGTTTTGTCTAGCAAAGTTATTTATAAAAGGATCGCTACAGCACACAAAACTGCAGTTTACATTACAGTGTCAGATCTTAAGCTTCGGTACGACTCTTTAACCTGAGACTAACAATCATTGCTTTGTGTGTGTTCGTGGGTGTTTCCCAAAAAAATGCACCCTGTTTGCCAGAATGAGTTGAAAAGCACTTCTTCATTGTCACTTAGTCAAACGCTTGGGAATAAAAAATCAAACAAACTTCAACCCTACTCAGAACAACACAGATACAGCTAAAGAGGGAGAAAGAGAGAGAGAGAGAGAGAGAAAGAGAGAGAGAGAAGGGGGAAGGGGCAGAAACGTTAGGGGCTCTAACATGCTTCTGCCTCATAATTACATAGACACGCACTTTCACCACTTTTGCTGTTGTTTTTATTGTTTGGTCACCGTAGCAACTGCTCTGAAGTATGGGAGTGTGTGTGTGTGTGTGTGTGTGTGTGTGTGTGTGTGTGTGTGTGTGTGTGTGTGTGACTTCCTGTACAGCATAACACAGTAAGCTTTTATCCAGACTGTGTTTACGCTCTCTGTGGAATCAGAGATCAGGGCACTCTGAGTGACTCAGTCTCCAAAGATCTCACAAACCTAAAGCAGTGATTCAGACCCCTGTTGTCACGTCTTGTCTGCATTTTATTTTTTAGATTCTTTTTGTTCTGTCCTGCAAACAGATTTATATCTGAAGCCTTCCAGCTTCCGATTGTTCATTTAGAAGTCTGTGTGGGATCGAGTGTAGTTCCCAGCCGCCGCCGCTGCTGTGTGAGCTGTTGGCTGTATGTTCTATCCCGTGTGGGCAGGATGTTTGGGTGTGGACTTCTAACTACTCCTCTACAGTGAAACAGGAGAAGTGTAAATGGCCTAGCCTTGTTTCGGGAAGTAGGTTAATAGTATATTCAACAATGCTAAATAAAACATTGCAAAACCTTTAGTGGTTTTGTCACGTTGTGTTAATGGTTTTCAGTGGAACGTTTTAAACTTGCAAAAGAACACAATAGAACCTTTTTCATGATGAGATAATTACTGTTAGAATGATGAGAAGCCATTAGGAGCAATTATTACAGAGACATTAGAAACTGGGGACTGGTTTATACATGTCTATCTGGAAAATAAAAAAATATATTTTATTTTATATGAAGGTCCATGCTGCTGATTTTGTTTTCTATAGTAATCTCAGACACACATGCAGAGGCAGCTTGGTGGTGCTGGGAATCGAACCCACAATCAGCAGTCCAGCATGACCACATATGTCAGGGGTGGGCAAACTCGGTCCTGGAGAGTCAGGGTGTCCTGCAGAGCTTGGCTTCAACCCTAATCAAACACACCTGAACCACCTAAGCGGGATCTTGCTAGGTATACATGAAACTTGGAGCTAGTTGGAGTTACACTCTGCAGGACACCAACCCTCCAAAACCGAGCTTGCCCAGCACTGACATATGAAATAAAGAGTTATAAGATAAGACTATACAGAGTTGCAGCTCAGTGGTTAAAATGTTGGACTGTTAATCAGAGGATTGTGGCTTCAATTCCAGGCCACACCAAGCTAAGCAAGACCCTTAACCTGTAATTATTCCATTACATAAAAGAAAATAAGATGAATGTAAGTCGCTCTTGGTATAGACTTTTGCCAAATGTCAGAAAAGTAATAAACTGTAGTAATAATTATAGGGAAAAGAAAGACATTGACAGACAGGGGGCAATAAAAACAGCAATATGCTGGCAAATATGACAGCTCAAACTGATAGTCAGTGAAATATCTTTGTCGATATGCAATAAAATATAGTGCAGAATTCACCTTATTGTAAATGTGTGAGTTGTGAAGTCAACAAGGAACAAGTCCAAAAGAAAGTCCAGGCTCTCCAGATGTTGAGGGCTTGGATGGCTTGCGGGTGTTACAAAGCAAACAAGGAGAAGAAGGCGGATAGACATGCAGACATACTTTAATAACTCAAACCAACAGTACATCCTATAACTGAGACTCAATGCACAGGAACATGTAACCTCTGACACTACCAGGCAACCCAATAGGCAAAAACACAGCGCCTTTATAGCATCTTCAATATGTACAACATCGACAATGCTATGGTATCTGTGTAAGTGTAGGTGGGAGAGGTGGTAGCTCATAAGTTATTGGACTCCAAACCAGAAAAATGGGGGATTCTATTCCCAATATAATCCTGCTGAGCCACTTAGAAGTTTATCCTTATCCGCCACAAGCAGGTTTCTGTAAGGATTCATAGGAAGTGGTAGTTCAGTGGTTAAGGTGTTGGACTGCTAATTGGAAGATCAGGGTTCGATTCCCAGCATACCATTGTTGGGCCCCCAGTTGCTCAGTTGTATAAAACAGATAAATGTAAGTCTCGCTGGTTAAGGATGTCTGCCAAATGAATAAAATGTAAATGGAATGTGTCACCCTGAAAAAAGGAGACATCAGTGTCAGTACTTCTTCTTGACATTTGAACGACACACTTCTCTGTAACAGGGGGTTATGGCCGCTATGACCCTGCAATCTCACCCCACCCTGGACTGGGGTAAGTGAAAATAGATTTCACTGTGTAGTAATGTCAATGTGAATAATTAGGACTTGCCTTCTTTATCACACATGTCTATTAAAACAAATGAGTCTGTCTGATTTTTGCAGCGTCTTACGAAAAATAAACCCTTAAAATGTGGAGCAGTACCAGTAACTCAGAACCCATCGCACCACCCTGACGTGTAGCAGCAGGTTCCATCATGCTTCATTTCTTTCATTTCATACAATAAAATGTGGGACGGTGTATAGTCACAGAGTGCTAGATTAGTCAGATCAGACTGGGTGGGGAGTCTTTCAAGAAAAGTAAAGTTAAGAGTGTTAAAATTCACTTTCTCGTGTGTGTGTGTGTGTGTGTGTGTGTGTGTGTGTGTGTGTGTGTGTGTGTGTGTTTGTGTGTGTGTGACTGTAGTGGAGGATTTTGTGATTTGCATTAAAAGAACTTGACACTTACTTAGACTTGATGGCAAAAGGCACAATCTAATGTGGACAAGCATTTAAATTAATGCAAATATAAAGAAAAATTTCACAACATGAAAAAATCAAATTATTATTACAACCTGAATGCCGGAAAAGTTGGGATGTTTGAATAAAATGATTTTTTATTAGATTTTATTCAAATGATTTGAATAAAATGAAAACTAAAAGACTTTTAAATCACATGAGTCAATATTTTATTCACAATAGAACATAACTAATGTTTACACTGAGAAATTTTACACTTTTATCCACTAAATGAGCTCATTCGAAATTCGATGCTTGCTACAGGTCTAAAAAAAAGATTTAGCTGGAGAAACACTTAGCATCTAATTAAGTTAATTGTCATCAGATCTTTAACATGATTAGCTATAAAAAGGATGTGTTCAAAAGGGAGTTTCTGAGAAGTAAAAATGGGCAGAGGCTCTCCAATCTGTGAAAGAGTGTAAAAAGATTGTGGAATACTTTAAAAACAATATTCCTCAATGTCAAACTACAAATCTACAGTACATAACATCATTAAAAGATTTAGAGAAACTGGAGAAATATCTGTGTGAAGACCAGACCATGATTCTGTGATTGACATTAATAAATGGACCTAGGAAAAATTCCAGGAACCACCGTCAGTAAACACAATCCACAGCGTTATCTGCAGATACCAACTAAAGCTACATCATACAAAAAGAAAGCCGTATGTGAACATAGTCCAGATGTGCCGTTGTCGGAGACCCTTCAGTGTGTTATCAGACCTTCTCTGATGGTATGTGGTGTATGAGTGCAGACTGGTCTATAAAGGTTTTAGAGGAACATATGCTCCTCTCCAAACAACATCTATTTCAGTGAAGATCTTTCAGCAGGACAAAACCACATACTGCAGCTTTTCCAACAGCATGAGTTGGTAGTAGAAGAGTTCAGTGCTGAATAACCTGTCTGCAGTCCAGATCTTTCACCTATAGAGAACATTTAATATCATTAAACCAAAAATACGCCAAAGATGACAAACTCTTCAATCAGAATGGGAACGAGGCCAAATTCCAACAGCAAAACTCCAGAAACTCATAACCTCGATGTCCAGACATCTTCAAACTGTTAAGAAAAGTAAAGGAGATGCCTCACTATGATAAACATGACCCGTCCGGAATATTTTAAGACCTGTAGCAGACATCAAATTTAAAATGAGCTCATTTAGTGGATAGAAGTGTAAATTCTGTAGTTCAACTTAAGGAGAGGGGTTTTATCCTTGAAAATAGACTGTAAAGTTTTCGGGATTGTGTCAAAGCAGCTTTACAGAAATACATCGGACAGAATGGACAATATTAAACATAAACACTCAATTCAATTGATATCTATACAATTAGAGTCCCCAACTAAGCAAGTCAGAGGCGACAGCGGCAAGAATCCAAAACTCCATCAGTATGAATGGAGAAAAAAGCCGTGGGAGAAACCGGATTAAGTCGGGGGGTCAGTTCTCCTCTGACCAGATAAACCAGTAGGTCAGCCATGCTGCAGTAAAGTTTCCGGAGACATATGTTAGTGTAGAGACCATTCGACTTCCCAGTTGACCTGATTATTGCAGCCTGATAATCCTTTAAAGGATCTGAATAATAAAAATGTGTGTGTATTATGTGTAATTCAGGTTAAAGAGATGTGTTTTTAATCTAGTGTTAAACTGGCAGTGTGTGTGTGTGTGTGTGTGTGTGTTATGTGTAATTCAGGTTAAAGAGATGTGTTTTTAATTTAGTGTTAAACTGGCAGTGTGTGTATGTGTGTGTGTGTGTAAATTATTCCAGAGTTTAGGTGTTAAATACGAGAAGGATCTGACGCCTGCAGAAGTGTTTATGTTTCATGTTTGTCATTTTTAAGGTTTTATGCTTTTAAGTGTAAAATTTTTTTTATTAAAATTGTACAGTTTTTCGTAATTAAAGCCATGATATGAAAACTCGGATGTGGAAGGTTTAAGGTTTGGCTCTAGGGTCCAGCAGCATCTTAACAAACCTGTACATTAACCAGCTGCTGCTACTTATCAGTGTACTAGTTATGTCCCATTAGTAAACTCTGTAGTTAAAGTTTATTTTTGGTGTTCTTTAGGTCTAAAGCAGTAAACTAGGGTAATTTTGTACTGATTTTTTTAAATTTTGTACTGAATTTAGCACTGATAGACTTTACCTGGCCTGTAGATTTGTTCATGTTAGCCGAGTAAACTTTAGTATCGTTTTTTAGGAGGCACTATAAGATTTGCCAAAAGTCTGTGGTCACCTGACCATCAGATCCACTACAAAACGTTGCTTTAAATTTGGACGCACACAGTTGTCTAGAATACTTTTGTATGTTGTAGCGTTACATTATTTCTTCACTGGAACTAAGAGACTCCAACACTGTTCCAGCAGGACAATGTCCCCGTGCACAGAACCCCGGAGCTCCAATAGGACATGGTGTGTTATTACTGGCGTGAATAAAACATCAGTGTTCGGCACAAAGTCCTGATCTTAACACCACTGAACACCTTTGGGATAAACTGGAACACCGACTGCACCCCAGACCTGCTTGTCTGATGTTAGTATCTGATCTCACTAATACTGTTGTAGCTGAATGAACACACATCTCACATTCAAGATCCAAATTGTAGTGGACAATAAAAAAGCAGAGCTTAGTGGAGCAGCAAAATGGGAATAAATCTGGAATAAGATGTTTAAAAGTCACATTTGTTTGTGATGCTCAGGTGAGCACACACTTTTGGTAATATACACTATAATCATACTGACTTATTTTTTAGTTTAAATACACTCAAATAAATTTCCTCTGTTTCTAATGCTATAAATGCTTTTTATAGCAATGCCATAAAAAGTAGTTCTATCAGGGACATTTCACAACCTTTAAAAAAGTAGTTCTACCACTGAACAGAGAGATTCCACACAGTCACACCTTCAGTTCTGTGTGAAAGACCTGCATGTGTGAAATACAAACAGCAGTCAGGACCTGCCTTTAAACTGTTTTAGACTGTTACACACATATTACACACATGTTAATACACACACACACACACACACACACACACACATAGACATAATTAGAAAAATTAAAAAATAATAATAAATGCAGATCCGTCTTTAAGATGTGTGTGTGCGCGTGCATGTGTGTGTGTGTGATGTCTAATATTTAGTGTTTGAGGAAGGATGAAAACAGGAGGTCGCGTCTGTATCCGACTCTGATCCGATTTCTGAAGCTTCTCTACAGTAGATGATTTTTGATATTAAGACTTTCAGCTCACCAAACATCTGCAATGGCGACAAATCACGGTTTTGTCTGGAATGTACAGTTTGTTAGAGGTTTTATGAATCTGACCCCCCCCCCACACACACACACATTAAGGAAATTAACATCAAGAGTGGAAAATGAGAAAAATGTGTGTCTAATCTAATCTCACCTAACGTAACCTAACCTAGTCTAGTCTAATCTAATCTAATCTAATCTAATTTTACCTAACTCACCTTGGGCGGTGGTGGCTCAAAAGTTGTTGATCTGAAAACCAGGAAGATCTGGGTTCTCTCTCTCTCTCTCTCTCTCTCTCTCTCTCTCTCTCTCTCTCTCTCTCTCTCTCTCTCTCCCTTTATCTCTCTCTCTCTCTCTCTCTCTCTCTCTCTCTTCTCTCTCTTTATCTCTCTCTCTCTCTCTCTCTCTCTTTCTCTCTCTCTCTCTCTCTCTCCCTTCTCTCTCTCTCTCTCTCTCTCTCTCTCTCTCTCTCTCTCTCTCTCTCTCTCTCTCTCTCTCTCTCTCTCTCTCTCTCCCTTTCTCTCGCTCTCTCTCTCTCTCTCTCCCTTATCTCTCTCTCTCTCTCTCTCTCTCTCTCTCTCTCTCCCTCTTCTCTCTCTCTCCTCTCTCTCTCTCTCTCTCTCTCTCTCCCTTTCGCTCTCCCTCTCTCTCTCTCTCTCTCTCTCTCTCTCATTCTGTACAGTGAGTTTATTTACTCAGGTTTTAAATCTATTATGTTGCATCTCTTCCTGTTTGAGCTCTTTATCATTGTAGCTCATGCTGTAGCTTAGCATAAAGCTCTTGTTTTATAAAGTGATTGTATCACCGCGCTGGTGGGCGGAACATAAAGGTTTTGTTGAGCCTGACTTCATTCTGCAAAGCGATGATGACTTCAGACTGACAGAAGGGCATCTGAGGGCATGTGGGAGGTGATGAAAGCTTTATACTGCGTATCACTCACCTGAGGTCAAAGGTCACCAAACTGATGAACAGAAATGAATGGCGCTCGATAATGGTGGAGAATTTAGAGAAGTACATAAGTTACATAAATGCTTGTAATTTAAAGACAACATAAAATTACACACACACACACACACACACTATTCAGTGGTATTAACAGGTTTAACAAGTCGTTGGAATGTCAGAATGTTTGGAAGGGTCTCAGCTGTCACTTTTAAAGCTCAAGTGGCCACGCCGAGAGCTTCATCAATCATTATTGTTAATCTGACACACGTTTATCTGTCACACACACTCACACACGCACACACACACCTGTGTTATGTAAAAAAGCCCTCAGGAGGTGAGGGGTGTGATTGAAGCCTCGATGTGACGAAAGGTTTTATATCAACTACAAAATTGTCCTCTGTGGCATTTAATCCCGTGGCAGGACCTGCTGAGACGATTCTAAAAAGATCTCTGAGTAAAAATGTCTCAGATCATCACACACTTCAGTGCAAAGTAAAGACCTGAAACTGTCCACAATAATAAACTGATTAAAGCAAAAAGAACAACAAAACATATTATCGGAATGTCAGTACACCTTTTTTTCCTAAGAAACATTCCAGGAAACATAAGTATGCACGATATGCAAATAGGATATGCAAATTAGATAGAATAGAGCGCGGGTTAGTTAAAGAATAGATACACATGGATCTAATAATACTAGTTATAGGAATGTAAATGTTCTGTCACACACTCGAGCTTCAAACTCCAAAAACCCCCAAATAACCCAAAAAACCCCCCCAAAAAAAATCAAACTTTACTTTCAATAAATTTTGTCAGGATATGCAAATCGCTGATTTCTAATCGTTTCCTTTAAACACAGATTAAAATGTTCTACTGTCACAGCAGCACAGAACCGGAAGTAGATTTCTGTTGTACTGTGACAACCAAAAGTTATCCAGCGCTAATTTGCATATCATCATGCGATGGCTTTGAAGAATTGTTGATATTTGTGACATCAGACCTTGAGATTGTAAGAAGCTCCGCCTCCTGCGATAAATGTGCAGGTCTGTGGAAGTGTTGTAAAGCGACTGAGAGAAAGATTTATGCAAAAAAAAACAAAAAACTTTTGCATCAAATTTTATTGGTGCAGGTGTCACTTTGAGTGATACTTTCACTGCAGTAAATATCACACACACACACACACACACACACACACACACACACACACACACATGCATACACAGGCACACACACCCATCGGGCGTGCCACATTTTTGTAAAACAGCTACCTCCCTTTATTAAAAACCACAAAGCTTCTTTCTTAACAGGGTTCAAGGTTTAATCTGGATCCCTGCACATACCTGGAGTATTCTTTATTATACCGACACTACGCTTTTCACACACACTCACACACACACACACGCCTTGATCAGTATGCAGTAAATATCAGTGTTTATATAAAGCCTCTGCATCTGTTAATGTGTTTAGAAATATATCAAATGATTGCAGATCATCGGTGCAGATGAATAAATAAATAAATAAATAAATAAATGTGGATGAATTGAATAATTATAGAAAGCAGAAGATGCATGTTTTTTTTCTGTTGTTGTCGTTTTTTTCGTGTATGTCAGCATTAAAGTAACTGCAGGCTTTAGAGAGTGTGAGAATGTGGACGTGTGCCGAGTGGAAATACCTGCTTTCATTGTTAGCGTTGACTTAAGAGAAGGAGACACGCCCGAGTGAAGCATCTGAACTGCTACACAGAGCAGGAGTTACACAATAATACACATTCATTCAGTTTCACTACAGATTGTAAAAAATTCCAGCCAAGAGAGTCATAATAACAGCGGAGAATAAACCCAACAGAACCCAACAGAACAGAACCACGTCACAGAGAGAGAGAGAGAGAGAGAGAGAGAGAGAGAGAGAGAGAGAGAGAGAGAGAGAGAGACAGAGAGAGAGAGAGACAGAGTAAGACAGAGTGAGTAATAGAAAGTGAGAGTATAAAAGAGAGAGAGAAAGAAACCATAAAGAGAGAGAGAGACAGAGTGAGTAAGAGAAAGTGAGAGTATAAAGAAGAGAGAGAGAAAGAGAGTAAAAAGAGAGAGACAAGGAGAGAGTGTATATTTTCTCTGTATCAGAGCATCTGGTTGTTTTAAGCAGAATCAGGGGTTCTGTGTAAATATGTTCTTTAACCCTTTCTGCAATGTTAAGAAACAAACAGTTCCTAAAATCTTTCTGAAAGATGAGTGACAGCGGCGATGATTAGAGACGCAGAGGAGGAACCGTAAACCAAGTGAATGTTGTGGAAACACTGTAGAAACCTTGTGCTGAGAAGTTCCAGCTCTGAGTTTTAAACAGGAAGAGACTTTATTATCTGATAGGACACGCTGTCGCTCTCAATCTCCTGAGAGAATCAGTCAATCGAACAGTCTGAAAGGGAAGGGAAGTGTGCAATTTATCAACTGCTTACAGCACACACACGCACACACACACACACACACACACACACACACACACACACACACACACGTACATTATGATGTTTGCAGTCAAAATTTTAAAATAAATACAAAAAGTCTTTAAGTAGATTTGTAGGAAAATGCGTTTAAGTAATAGAAGAAGGTCATGTGATCTATGTTCCAGAGTGACGGGTGCATCAGGGTACCCTGATACACGCTTGTAGGGGGCAGTGCTGTGATCTGGGGTTGGTGCAGTTGGTCAGGTCTGCAGGTCAGCTGACCACCTGGATATACTGAATGATCCGGTTATTCCATTAATGGATTTTTTCTTCCCTGACGGTACGGGAATTTTACACGATGATAATTCTGGGATTTATTGGGCTCAAATAGTGAAAGAGTGATTCAGGAAGTATGAGACATCATTTACACACATCAATAAATGTCCACCACAGCGTCCAGAGTGTTTGGGATGTGCTGGAGAAGACGTCCGACTCGGACTCTCACCATCATCAAGACGAGATCTGACTTTTCTTATGGACAGGCAGTGTTTTTGTTTTTAAAACTACACAAATCCATCAGTCGAGTCCGTTTCTGGGGGGAAAAAACCCTTTTTATAATAAAGAACCAGAATTCAGCAGCGAAATGTTTACTGGATGTCGAAGTTTTATTTCCTTTAACTTTTAAAGGTCAGACTGGAAAAAAGCCTGCAACCTCCTCAAACTGGAGGAAATTAAAATTAACTGGTGGAAACATTCACGCAAGTGTTTTACTAAAGGTGCAAGCAAAGAGAGAGACAGAGAGAGAGAGAAAGAGAGACAGAGAGACAGTGAAAGACAGAGGGGGTGTAGAGAGAGAGAGAGAGAGAGAGAGAGAGAGAGGGGAGTGGAGAGAGAGAGAGAGAGAGAGAAAGAGACAGAGAGAGAGAGAGAAAGACAGAAAAAACACAGAGAGAGACAGAAAAAGGGGGAGACAAACAGACAGAGAGACAGACATAGATAGAGCGAGACAGAGATATTTGTTTTTGTTTTTTGTGCTTTGGCAAAGCTGTAACATAAATATGGTCATGCCAATAAATCTTTTTGACTTTGATATATATAGATATATATATATAGAGAGAGATACAGAGAGAGAGAGAGAGAGAGAGGAGAGAGAGCGAGAGAGAGATAGAGAGAGAGACCCAGAGAGAGAGAGAGAGAGAGAGAATAGAGAGAGAATAGAGAGAGAGAGCTAGAGAGAAGAGAGAGAGATACAGAGAGAGAGAGAGACAGAGAGAGAGCGACGAGAGAGAGAGAGAGAGAAAGATAGAGAGAGAGAGAGAAGAGAGAGTAGAGACAGAGAGAGAGAGAGAGAGAGAGACAGAGAGAGAGAGAGAAAGAGAGAGAGAGAGAGATAGAGACAGAGAGAGAGAGACAGAGAAAGAGAGACATAGAGAGATGAGAGAGATAGAGAGAGATACAGAGAGAGAGAGATAGGAGAGAGACATAGATAGATAGTATAGAGAAATATAGAGAGAGAAGAGAGAGAGATCTAGAGAGATAGAAGATAAGAGAGACAGAGAGAAAGAGAGAGAGCGATGAGAGATAGAGATATATAGAGATATACATAGAGAGAGGAGAGACATAGATAAGAGATCGAAGAGAGAAGATCAGAGACATAGAGATAGAGATATAGAGAAGAGAGACAAGATAGAATACAAAGAGAGACAGATAGAGAGATATACAGAGAGAGAGAGAGATAGATAGATACAGATAGATATAGACAAGAGAGATAGAGAGGTAATAGAGAGAGAGAGAGAGAGAGAGAGACTAGAGAGATGAGATAGACTACTATTACTTGAGATGTTGCTGTTAGTACTGCTGAAGGGAGGATTAAAACCTGTCGACACATGTCACAGAGAACAAAAAAAAAAGACAGCAAATAAACAGAAGGAGAGAGAGAGACAGACAGAGAGAGATAGACAGTGAGAGGGTGGGGGAGGGAGAGAGAGGGTGGGGTAGGTTTGGGGTGGAGTTGGCTGAAATGCTGGAGGCGAAGATGCCCCCCCCCTTCTGTAAAATCCCAGAAATAGAAGAATTCAGATATCATTCATTTCTTTTATTCTTTTATATTCCCTCTCTTTTCTTTCTGTTCTTTTTTATAATGATAATAATAAACACTTATAATCAGCATAAGTCTGACTGAGACCAGCTGGTCTTCATCCACATCTCAGTGCATGCTGGGACTCGTACCTCAGCTGCTTTCTGCCTGCCAGGAGGTTCTGCATTTCATTCCTCTGCACTTTCATGCAGAAAATCTGAAGCAATTCAAACTCTGCATCTGCACCACAAAAAACTAGGGTCGAGTGTGAAGTCTGGTGAAATGCCCCGATTAAAAAATGCAGAATTTACGAGTTCTGTTGCACAAGCCTGTTCCCAGATCTGTCAAATCAAAGAAAAGACAATAATCAAGCAAATAATTATTAAACTCATTTCAGGGTGGATTTCAGTCATTATCTGATCAACTGATGACTTTAAATCCATTAACATCAGACAAATCACTGCATGTATGAGGTGTTAATAAGCGCAGCCCTACACACCCTAAAGAGTCCACCAGGAACATGTAAGGCTTTGTTAGGTCATGTAGGAACACGAGCCAATAAACCGATAAACTGAGCTGGGTGGGAAAAAACACATGAGAATATATATATAACAGATGCTTTTTTTTAAACATTTACACATAATTAAGTGTATTTATGACATTAATACTCAGTTCAGGAACTTAAAACCTTATTCTAACAGCTGATCTGAAAGTTGGGAACTTACGCCCTCTCGTGGAAAAGCAGGTCAATTACCATTTACTCACAGCACGAAACCCTACCCTGAATTTTCACCCCAGATATAAAAATATTAACTTAATATTAAAACAATTATATCATTAATAAAGTAATTAAACAGCAGGTCTAGCTATTGTTAACAGGCTCTTCTGATTATGGGATTTTAAAGATAATAATCTGATTTATTATATCTAATTTCCACACAATTTTAGGATCTGCTTTTTTATTTTATATTTTAAGCAAATAAGAAGTTCTATAAAGAAGATAATTCCCACAAAATAAGTGAGTTTTAATCTTAAAAACTGAATTTCACAAAGTCTAAACATATGCAGAGTGTTTGTTTTATTAACAGTCTAACTACAGATGCACATAACGAACTGAAAATACTTTTTAAAAAATGTTTTTTAGCGTAAATTGTTTTTATTTCTCACAATTTGCACTTTTCTATTGCACAATTTAATTTCCCCACTGTGGAATCAATAAAGATGATCTTATCTTATCTTATCTTATCTTATCTTATCTTATCTTATCTTATCTTATCTTATCTTATCACCCAATAATAAAAATAATTTTTAAAAACATTGAAACCATAAACATATGGCTTATATGAAAAAAAAATCCAGATTAAAATGGAGTTAAATTTATGTTATATTAAATAAGTTATATAAAGTTTGACATATTTAGGATTTATTAGGGTGGAGGGTTTTTTGTTTTTGTTTTTGTTTTTTTACATATTTTCAAAGATGGCTGAAGGCAAGAAGACCTTGTGCTTTCACTGCTTGTTCTTTTCCTAAAAACTTTATTTTATAAAATTTTAGGTTTAATTTATGGATTTAATCTTAATAAATTATAATAATATTTTAATCTTATTAAATGTCTCGGATATTTTAATCACTCAGCTCTTTTATACGGTTTATTTTAAAAGACTGCTATTTTTCCATCTCCATTCACCGAACCGGTTCTTCGAATCACTGAATCGAATTCAAATTTTTTTTGAACCGATTCAAAATATCCACTAGTTCAAGAACTTTTGAGATAAAATTCCGAACACATACTGTGAATATGTAAGTAAACGACTTTTCATTAAAAAATAAAAATAATTGTTCAGATTTAGATGCTGTAGTATTTTTGTAGATTTTTTTCTGCTGTTGTTGTAGCTTGATTAATTACCTCAGAGGGGGCACTAAGTTAGCCTAGTTAGCTATCACAAGGTTTTAAACTACTTCAATCCAATTAATTCTATTAACTTTAATTTTTACTAAAATCATTTTTAAAAGAAAATTTTCCCCTGATAAAACCTTTTTATTAAACCCAGGACCAGTTCTTGCCAAGAATAGAGGAGCTTATTTTATTTATTAATTTAATGTGGAACTAGATGATATATAGATAGATAGACTGATAGACTGATAGATAGATAGATAGATACAGACAGACAGACAGACAGACAGACAGACAGACAGATAGATAGACAGACAGACAGACAGACAGATAGATAGATAGACAGACAGACAGACAGACAGACAGATAGATAGATACAGACAGACAGAGACAGACAGACAGACAGACAGACAGACAGACATAGATAGACAGACAGACAGACAGACAGACAGATAGATAGATAGACAGATAGATAGATATAGACAGACAGACAGACAGATAGACGATAGATAGACAGATAGATAGACAGATAGATAGATAGATAGACAGACAGACGATAGATAGATAGACAGATAGATAGATAGATAGATAGATAGATAGATAGATAGATAGATAGATAGACAGAGAGATAGATAGATAGATAGATAGATAGATAGATAGATAGATAGATAGATAGATAGATAGATAGATAGATAGATAGATAGATAGACAGATAGACAGATAGATAGATAGATAGACAGATAGATAGACTGATAGACAGATAGATAGATAGATAGATAGACAGATAGATAGATAGATAGATAGATAGATAGATAGATAGATAGATAGATATAGATAGACAGAGCCGGACCCCCCCGCCCCATGCCTAGTATCCCCAGTAATTCTAGAATGAATCCTGACCGTTACCTCGTCTTTGTTCAGTCGTTAATAATGAATCTTTAGCTCTGTGAATTGACTCTTATGATGCGGATGATGAGGTGTACATTTTTTTTGGGGGGGGGGGGATATTTTTTTTTTTTTTCCTTTTTTTTAACAAATCATTAATCTGTTTATTTGTATAAACACAAATGACCTCAGTGTTCTAGTCCGGTTATTGATAAAACGTTATCCAGCTTCTTATGGATCCCAAAAATGATCTGGTATTAAAAAGCCTGTTTTATCTTCAGTGCTGTTGTATATTTAATGTAGATGTTGTGGATATTTTACAGTCAGTTCTGTAAATAACTTTATAAAAGTAATTTTATTGTTGAGGTTGAGGTTACACTTAAACACTAAAGTCACAAGCTGAGCTAGGGTTATCAGATCATTTCCTAGGGTCTTCAGTTCTTCCTCTCAGCCTGGTGGATCCCTCTGGTCCAGGACGTCGATGGTTTAACTGGTGTGAACGACAGTCTTCTCACTGCTGCTCCCGATGGTACGAGCCAGCAGGTGAGGCTGATAAGTTAGAGCTGCTATAAATATAAAATAATATAAAATATAACATTTATTTTAATATCACAATAATATAATGTTGAAACATCACATTGTGAAATTAGAGAGAAACAATAACAGGATGAAACTCACAGGTCTGTCTGGAGATGCTGACGTTCTGGATTCCATGCACCAACCTGAGGGGGAAATAGGGCATTTTTTACAACACATTTTAGAGATTCAGGATTGTAATTGATTGATTAACCCATTACAGTTACACCCCCGACAATCTTATTTTTTGGATCCCATTGAGTGTTTGAGGGTTAGGGGCCTTGCTCAGGGGCCCAGCAGCTTAAGAGCAGAGCAGCTGCTGGGTTTTTTTTCTGTAGGATGTATTCGTGGGCTTAAAAAAGCAATTAATTTTTTTATTATTGTAAAAACAGGGTTTTTATCTCTGGAAAGAGGTTATGAGTAGAACTGAAGAAATGCCAGATCACATTAAGGCTTTCACAATTATTAAATAACTGTATGTTCACAATTATTTGATATAACCGTTATGAGCCACAAGGGGGAGCTCTAGTGCCTGCAGCTTCCTACTTCCTATAATAAAATATCCACAGTAAAACTTAAATTTTTCCATGGAACGAACATAGAGTGAGGAGGAAGTGCAGAGTGAGCAGAGAGCTGGAGAAAGAAAGTCCGGAGTGGATCTGGAGTGGATCGATTGTAGAAACAGAAATTCCACTCCAGTGCATGCATATTTCTGAAAGATACAGTAAGTATTATTTACTAACTAACTTTATTAAATTTATTGAATTGGTTGAAAAGTGTTCATTGTAAACTAAACTGCAATTATTTATTAAAGCCCCAAAACAAACAATCACTAAAATCCAAACACAGGCAAAAAAAATTTATAATCGCAGTTTATTTATTTAACAATTAATTGCCATCTAAATTTCATACATCATGACAGCTCTAGATCACATAAAACCCCTGGACCGGTTCTATTGAAGATACCACCCCAGCTTTGGTGGCCGGGAGAGATGAAACTATAACTAACCCATGCCAGCTAATATTTTTTTTCTCCTACTGTTGCTGTTTACAATTATTTTTCCAAAATCCGAGCTGTATGTTAGATAGGAGTGTTCACAGCTCGGTGTCGGTGCTGCTACTACAGAAAATATTGCTTTAAAAAAATTTGGATGGTGTTCTGATTACACCAACCAGTTAGAACCTGGTGTGAAGGCCTACCTATTTTCCTCTCCCTCCAGCAGTTTCCTGTAGGTGGCAATCTCAATGTCCAGGGCCAGTTTGATGTTCATAAGTGACTGGTACTCGCGCACTTGTCGGGCAATGTCATGTTTCGCTCTCTGAAGAGCCTCTTCGAGCTCATGTACACGGAGTTTTGCCTCCTTCACTGCTCTTTCACCCCGTTCCTCGGCCTCTTTGACCTGGAGCTCCTGATTAGTGCGCTGGAACCACAGGAAAAAATTGGTGTAAGATTTTGCAAAGGCAGTTTTAGAGTTAACATTACAGTGCTGCTAGAAGTTACGATGTTCCACAGAAGCATTGTTTTCAAGGTGAAGGTGTAGACTGGGAAAGCGGTCTTACCAGTCCCTTGATGGCATCAAGCTCAGACTGCAGACGCTGGATTTTGCGATTATATTCAGCAATTTCCACTTTAGTACTCCTCAAGTTTTCTCCATACTGCGTGACCGTTACTTCCAGCTCTTCATACTAACACAAACACACAAACCGTCCAAACTAACTTTAAAGATGGTTGAAAAGGATTGTTAAAAGTGTGCAAGAATTTGCCTTCTCATTTTACCTAAATATACCTTCCAAAATCCATCGCAACTAATTATTTTTGCAGGATCAGGATATTTTAGAGGAACTTATTTTAGTTCTTAGGTTCTTTAGGTCCATTCTATTAATTACATTCTACATAAAAATCCTCCTTATTCCACCAAATTGCAATGGTAGTAACAATAAGACAAAAAGGTATCTTGGAGTTTCCACCTTCTGTTTGTACCAGCTCTCTGCCTCGGCACGGTTTCGGCTCGCGATTTCATCATACTGCGCTCGCACTTCAGCTACAATAGCATCCATGTCCAGGTTTCTTCTGTTGTCCATCTCTACAACCACCGACGTGTCTCCGATCAGAGATTTCAGCTCATTCAGCTCCTGTAAATGAGGTAACATTTGTATTTGTAAGTATGGCATAGATTTGTAAAAGTGCGTCATTAGTGAAAACAATCTCAACGTAAAACCTCACTTTATACAACATCCTACAAGAAGAACAGGGCACAAACCTGCTCATAGATCAGCGATAGGAACTCAATCTCATCTTTAAGGCCGTTCAGTGACGTCTCCAGCTCCACTGCGTTCATGTACGCCTGATCAGAATCCTGAGAAGCACACCAGACAGAAACACACTCTACAGGGTTCTCCTCTCATTTCTTCACATGCAGACACTTTGATGTAGTCTGTAAAAGTGATTTTTTTTTTTTAGTTTACCTTTTTAAGAAGCACGAACATGTTCTCGGAGTCAGTGCGTTTGTTAATCTCTTCCTCATACCTGTAAAACACAAGTCTTTTTAGCCGGGTTTCCCTCCTAATGTTAAAGTAACAGATTTCCAATTATAAAATAAGGGCATTTGTTTGGTTGGTGGTGTTTATTCTAGAACATGAAATGGTACCACTGTTTGAGGAGTAGTGTAGAACCTTACAAAAGTAAATTACCCCAGAATCCTCTTTCCAAATTTTTTGTCTGTAATGCAGTTTCCTGTAATGCTCTCCACTGCTCAACACTTAAAATATGACACAACCCCGCACACACACACACACACACACACAGAGCTCGCTGAGGCCCCTTGTGGGTTCGGCACCCCCCTGTTGAGAATAGCTGCTCTAAAAACCCTTTTAAGCACACACTCATGTATAAAGCCGTGAGTGTTAGATAGTATTTTGTTTCTAAATGAGAGATCGTTGTAGGGGTTGCCTGGTGTGGTTAACACACTATGGTTCTAAGCAAATTCATGATTCTGCTGCTTTTTGACTTTCCATACTTTAGTTTGAAGTCCTCTACCAGGCCCTTCACGTTGTTCAGTACACTTTCCAGATGTTGTTTTTCATTGTCCAGACCATCCAGATGTCTGCGCAGTTTAGCGATGTAGCTTTCAAACAGCCCATTGATTTTAGAGCTGGAGGTAGTTTGTTCTTGCAGGAGGCCCCATTTGGTCTCCAACCGTGTGTTCTCCTGCTCCAGAAACCGCACCTGAAGGTGAGAAATCAAACATTTAAAAGAGGGTAAACTTGTTTGTTATAGTCATTTCACAGTAAGGTTTTCTTTGGTGGCTTCACACAGCTGTTTAGTTCTGTTCAAGGAGAGAAAGTTTAAATGTGCTCAATTTAAATTTTATATTAACATATTTTGCTGTTTAGTGTATTATTAGTAGTAGTAATAGTGAATCTATTTGTAATCTAATCTATAATTAATAATTTGTCACTGCCTTTTAAAGGAATGCAGTTAAATCATCAGCTCATACACTTACAGCCATAACATTAAAACCCCTGAGAGAAAAAACTAATAACTTTAATTGTCTTAATAAAAGCACAACTTACAAAGTGTTTTTAAATGAATGTTCTACATCTAAATCATACCTTATAGATTATGGGTTTGATTTCCAGCACCACCAAACCGTCAATGCTGGGCCCCTAGACATGGCCTTTAACCCTCAACTAATTAGTTGGATAAAAAATTTTAATAAATATAAAATGGGCAAGTGTAAGGATCAATTCACAAATCCCTAAATGTCTAGTCGACTGGGTTTTGTGTGGTGTTCCCAGTGTGCGGTGTTTTGTGCCTTTTGAAAGTAGTCCCACTAAAAGAAAGGACAATAAGAACAAGGTCCGATCTGATCAGTCTGATCTGTTGACCATTGTATACAATGAGCTTGTGAGAAACAGAACTGGACCGTGATGCAATGGAAAAAATGGCCAGTTCTGATAAATCATGTTTTTTTAGAATATATGGAAGGCCCTGTACATGTTGCACCAGGATGCATTATGGGAAGAAGCAAGCTGGAAGAAGAAGTGTCATACCCTGAGCAGTGTTGCTATGTGAAGGTTATTTGACCACCTGCCTAATCATTGCCCCTAATGGCAGTGTCATCTTTCAGCTTAATATTCTTTACTGACATACTGCAAATATTGCTCAGAACTAGTTTAAGTAACATGACAGAAGGTTCGAGATGTCCAGAAATTCCCCAGATCCCAATCCGATTGATCATCTGATGTATGTGCTTGATACACAACTCCAAGCCATACGGGCCCAACAGTTTGGTTCCAGGCAACACAGCATACATTCACTAGTTTACTGCAGTTTTCCTTTCTTGAATTCGAGGAGCTTTGAGGATGGACTGTTAATATTCATTGTATCACCACTACAATATGCTGTAATTAACGAAAACATACAGTGTCCCCCAGATGAGGACAGGTTCCCTCTTGAGTCTTGTTCCTCTCAAGGCTTCTGGCTACTTCATCTCAGGAAGTTTTTCTTTGCCACAGTCGCCTCTGGCTTGTTCATTAGGGACAAACTTACACTTTTCACCGTTACTGCATTCTGTGTAAAGCTGTTTTAAGACAATGTCCATTGTTAAAAGCGCACAACAAGTAAAATTGAATTGAATTGAATTCCTGCACAGTCTCAGTGTCTCAGTGTCTCAGCTTTACAACGATTCATGTTGTGGCTGACTGGCAAATCATCTTATTATATTCTTTTCTTATTATATCTTTATTTAATGCAAGATAAGAGGTAGCATTTTAATTAAGGTTTTGGACCACTCATCAGAAAGTCATAGGTTTAATTCCCAGGACCACCAAGCTATCATTAATTGACCCTTTTCCCCTTAACTTGTCATTTGTTAATGAAATAACTGTACATGACTTTAAAGGGAGTGTGCAAAAGATTACTTGGCATTGGCTTACTCATTAACATCATGACTGTTATCTCTTATCCACTCTTTGTTTCAGAAGACAGACATTTGGTGAAGACGGAAGTGGTCTTGTAGGCTAAAGATATATCAGCAAAGGTGTGTCAGTTATTTAAGGCTGATAACTGATATTATGAAGGACATACTGGGTGGACTTTATGACCAAAAGTAAACATTAGTGTGTTAGGAAGGTTGTCTTGTAGTTATCAAGCAATACCAGAATAAAAACTGACAGCTAACTGAAAAGCTGATTGATGATAAGAGCCGATTCGACACTTCGCACTGTTTTATATGATGCTGTCTTTAAAAGATCAAAGGTTAAATGCTGTAAATGTATTTAATAGCTCCCTTCTCGCTTAAGAGTTTTAGATTTTTATGGTGTTTTAGTTTTTATTTATTAGTGGGAAGAAGGACTTCACTTTTTGTAGGTGGAGGTGTGAATCCCAGTTACTACCCAAGTACCCAAGTTCTACTTTGCAGGTTCTTAGAAACCATCTAACCATCTGATCGAGCTCCACCCCCTGTTATACCTTTTATTAACAGATCAATGCATTTTAGATAAAATTGCTAATTTATTTTGACAGTATACACATGCCAATGCAGCATCTATTAGACTATAACTGTTAGGGTTGCCAGAGTGGTGATTATGTATGTGTAATTTAAAACAGTCTATACTTTGAGAAAAAAGACTATTTTTGCAATATATTAATTATAAATACTTTCTGTTTCTTTTTGTCTATTCTCAGATAAATCAGGATTGAGAAAGACCAAAGTATGTTAGCTTGAACACACTTAGATTGACACAAAAAGATGCCGAAACACCAAAAATCCAAATTACAAAAGGAAGTAACTTACTTTATCGATAAAGGAGGCAAACCGGTTGTTCAGGGTTTTGATTTGTTCCTTCTCTTCAATTCGAATGGCTTGGAATTTGGGGTCAATCTCCAGGTTTAGTGGTGTCAGAAGGCTCTTGTTGACAGTCACAGCAGTCATTGTCGGGTATACGAAGGGACCACGATTCCCTCCTGAACCCAGTCCAGCTCTATACATGTAATCCATACTCCCACCATATATTCCCGAGTTTCCAAGCTGCCCTCCCACCATCCTAACACCACTGCCGGTCTTCCCGTACGAGCTGTGAACAGAGTAGCTCTTCCTCACGGTGCTGGGCACTGGTCCGGTGTAGGAACGACTGCTATATGTTTTCGTCACAGTTTTCTTCAGTGTCTTCTCCATGGTGGACATAAGACAGGAGACGAAAGAGATCAGTGGAGTGTAAAAGAAGGAGATGGTCAATGTCCCACTGCTCCATCATTTTTATAGCAGACAGCGAGCAGAAGCGGGCGAGGTGATTTGTTGGTGTTTAATGTGGCAGTGATGGCATTGAGGGGTAAATGTCACATATTAACCATCTCAGACTACCACACACCCTGGTTATCTTGACTATTACCTGATTGCTATCTATTTCAGTGTATAGTTGTTCATTGACCTGTACAAAAATTAAAATAAGGTATAAAATGCACAGAACCTACAGTGCTTTATATTTGCATATCTAAACTCAACAAAGAAAAAGTTTTTCACTATTTATATTTATAATATTTATATTTACATTTAAACAATTTTACATATTAGTAAATCAGCCCCCACCCCCACCTCCGCAGTAAACGCCCTTCCTGCCATTTATTAGCATTCCAATCATATCTACAGGCTAACCATATTTTCTATTGTCCCCTATAGCTCTTTTCCCCCCACCCACTACTTTCTATTATCACACCCTGGACTATTTAGTTCTCCACAGATATGAGAATGTGATGACTCTTACAGCATACACACACCGCTGTAAAGATAACACCTGATGGCTTTGGGGTGTGTTGCTTCAGAACTTTTTTTATTATAGATCATAACTGTGAAATGTGAAATGTATGTGAAAGGTATTCCGTGGAATGTTTGTGATAATTGTACCTAAACTGCACTGCGTTTAAATAAATCTGCAGAACCAAAGCCTGGAAAAAGTTCTTCTAACTTCAAAGCAGTATAAAAGGAATAGTTTATGCAAAAAACAAGCAAATTAACTGACAAGTAATCACTGTGTCTGTTTTTAATATAGTGGCAAAGTTGTGCATCCAGTAGGACTGTCACAATTATGAAATTTGTGTGATGATTAATTGTCAAATAAATTATTGTGGTTATGACGATTTATTGCCTGTTTTGGGGCTTTGGTGAATTTCTGCTCAAAGTTTTATATATAAAGCTACGGCTCCACTCCAGTGTCGATCTGGATTTTTATTTCCCCGCTCTTTGCTCACTTCGTGCACTTTCCTTATTTACTCTCAGCTCTATATTCACTCCATGGAACAATTTGTGCCTTTTTTAACACACACTGTAAATATTTCTAAATGATTCCATATGTTTTTATTACACCAGGTATATCCCATCTTAGTAAGTTGGGGGTCAGAGCGCAGGGTCGGCTATGATACAGCACCCCTCGAGCAGGAAGGGTTAAGAGACTTTCTCAAGAACCCAACAGTGGTTGGCTTGCCGGTGGTGGGGCTTGAACAGACTTGATCAGACTCTGGAACAGTCTACATTTGGTCCAATGATATTCTTTAGCTGTTTTAATAGGGCCCTTTCATACGTGTTTTTCATTTACACGGTAAAACTTCTTTACATTAACAGTTTTATTTCCATATTCAGTATTCGGTATTATTAATAGACACTTCATCCTCGTCCTTATTTTTTTTTTTTTTATTGGGGCATTTTCTGCCTTTATGATAGGACAGAAGGAAGAAATAGGGGAGATAGAGAGGGGGGTGAGACCGGAACATACCCACTATGGAATCAATTCAACAAATTGCGCTTTTGGGTGCCGGTGCCTTTAACCCATCATTATTGAAAAAAGACTGTAAATCTGGATATAAAATGTCTGTCTGTCTGTCTGTCTGTTTAATGGTTTTTAAGTTACTTTAAATTTTCTGAGTGGTTTTTGTAGCCTAATTTCTTAGTCAAGTAAGACACTCAAGCACGTAGTACTTTATTTTGTTGTTTTAATACTGTAGTATACTTTACTTAGAGTTAACTAGAAGACTGTTATAAACTGTAATTATAGTATTTACCAAAGTATTTAGGTTTGTTATAGTGTTTACACTTGGGTAATGTTTAAGCAAAACTATAGAAAGAATTCTAGTAAACTGATAAACAATGTTTTGAAGAGTTGCGATATGGGAAACAGAGTTGTTAATGTGGAACAGAGAAGAATTACTCCAACAAGGTCATGGTAAACTGTGGTATATTTCCTAGAGTACAGTTCAAAACACTACGGTATTTACCACAAAAAATGACTGCATCTTCTATAGTAAATTTCTCAATTATATAGAATTGAAATATATAAATATTTAAAATATGTATTTAAAAGTAGAACAAACAAATACACAAAACAAGTAGTATATTTTTTGCTTCTGGCTGTCGAACGGATAAGTACTCTTCATGTTTTAATTAGCAAATGCACAAGTGTGTGCTGCTTTAGTAGCCGATGCATCAGGAAAAAGCAAGCACATCCAGCGTAATGTGAAAGAGGGGCTTTCTAGAGAGGATGTAGATATATTGCTTTATGTTATATTATTAATGACATTTTCGATTGTTTAGATGCACAACAAAATGCAAGCTCCAAGCAACTGTCCGCCTTATCTGCCCCATTGCTATGCCTCTGCCTGAGTGCCTAACTTAGCATCTACATCAAATCAAAGCTGAGTAATATAATTTCATTATTGGATGAATAGTATCAAAGGCTAGATCTTTACTATGACCAAGTCACCATTTTACCTGAAACACTCCACTCTTTCTGACTTTTTATGCATCCTTCTCATCTGAAAAATCACTTATTTGTGCATGCTGCAGCAGGAGAACTTCAATCTAAACATCCAAATTCAAAAGATTATCATCAGCAACAGTGTTTTTGATCTCAATCGTCTCTATTAAAAGATAACTGATATGCAAGCGTTGTTAATCTTGCCTTCATGCCTGAATTTCACCCCAGGCATGGTAAAAGCTTACAGGCCAAAGGTTATAAAATCTGACCTATTAACAGCCCATCTTTCCATTCCTAGTGCTGGAGTATTTTCTGTAGCAAATCCACTATCTTCTGAAAGAGATCCACACCTGCCGTGATCATGCTGTTATGTTCTGGTCTTCTGTAATAGGTAACCAGACTGGAGACAAGAGTTTGTTTAAATCATGCTGCCTGGATATAACCTATATAAAGCCCAGACAAGAATGTTGGCTGGTACAGTCCCTTCTTAAAGTACTGGCATTACCAGATCAGTTCTTATGCTTGTGCTGTAAACTGAAAACTTTGTAAATGAAAGCAGCAGTCTGTTGATGCCATTGGGTTTTGCGTAAAGCTGCTATTGCAACTAAGAGATGCATAAATACATTTTAAGTGTAATAAACTTAATCTCATGTTCTGCATGTCTACATGGCTTGGACAAAAGGAATGCACAGACATAGACCCACTGCTGCACTATTTCCAACTTATTTTTGACCAGAGATCTAACAAAGAACAGCTATCTGGACCAGGTACAATGGACTGAGGATGTAGCGCAGGCATTCCAAGGATTAACCACAGTACTGACTTCATTATCTGATTGGTTGTACACATGGCGATAAGGTATAGTAATTAAGTGGAAGTACTCTAGGACTACCATGCTGGCTAGCACAGAGAGAACTCCCTGTTTGTTAACAGCGAATGCTGTTGCGAATGTTTCCTGATGATATCTCCTAAGGGTAGCATGTGAAGTGTAGGCCCTAGTACTCATTACACCTGCCTATAAACTAAAAGAGCGTCCAGATACACTATATGGTCAAAAGTTTGTGGATCTCACCAGCACACCTATAACTGTGTCTTCTATAAACTCTGAGTCACATGATTGTCTAGAATGTCTTTGTTGTAGCATATCCCACTAAGAAACTAAAACACTGTTCCAGCATGACAATGTTCCTGTGCATAAAGTCCCTGATCTCCATGAAGACATCGTGTCATTTTTGCTTTTTAAAACTAAAAATTCATGTTAAATTAAAGTTAATGTTACTTTAAAAAATCTGCAAATATCTTTAAAAATATTAAAATATTCACACTGAAGGTTTTTTTTTCTCTGAAGCAAAATTACCTTTGTGTCCAAGGTGCCCGATCTGCACATGAGAAACTTCACTGTACACACCACCACACTCGTGTGTTTGCAGCCTGGTATGTTTGTGTGTGTGTGTGTGTGTATGTGTGTGTGTTTGTCTGTTCATGTGACTAAACGAGGAACCACTTTTAACTCTTATACACAGCAGCAGTTAAGAAGAAACTGAACTGTTTTTCTGTAAGTGACCTGTGTGATGACGTAACATTTTCACTCTGCATCATTACAGTGAAAAGAGTGAACGTTCTACAGAATGATCTCTGATGAGAAGCAGGACACCGAACCTGGCACCGGGTGAGATTCAATCTAATGAACGTGTTTTTGGTTTTTATACTAAAAAAGGCAGTTCTGCTGCAGTCTTATTTTTTATTTTTCATTGTTTTATTGCCAATATGTGTTAATTAAATATGGATAAATTATCTTTATGTCCACTTTGGAGCTCTGTTTAAAGTTAGAATTATACCTTAATGTTTTAATTTAACTTCCTGGTCTTTTGGACTCTTATGATCTGCTTCTTCAAAATATTTAATCAATGAAAAATTTTTAACCAGGAAGTTTATTAAAACATTTGAATATAATTTGGACAATACATAGAGCTGCACATTGGTGAAAATGTCAATCTTTACAAGCTTTTTCACGGAAATGGTTACCTCCAGTAAATGTTTTCACGTCAGTGATCTATAACTGACCATTTTCCTCATGGTGCTGAAGTTACATTAGCTTTGATTTTAGTATTAGGTGCGTCTAACTCGCTGGACTGAAGCCATAACGTCAGAAAAGGATTCATATGAAACCGGTAAAGAGAGTGTAGTGATGAACAAATGAAAGATCCCCTCAGCAGCTCAAATCCTCATTCTATAGCGTCTGCTTAAGCGATGCATTGTTGCTATTGGTCCGGTGGCAGCCGCAGAGCCAAACCACAGTTTCCTCTGTGCCAGCTTTTAAAAAACTTTGTTTTATCCTCTCTTATCTTAAACTCAGGTTTATGTATTTAATTCTAGTAATCAGATTTTAATCAGGTCTCAGACTAATTACCATTTACTAGTGAGTTGCAAACCTGAAAGACTTTTTTACAGAATATTTTTGCACACACACACAATAGGTCAATAAATGTAAATGCTTGTCAGCAGCTACTAAACTGATTTTGGCACTTTCAGTACCAGGGGCATTGTTCTCAGCAATGTTTTGCCCTTCAGAGCTCATTCGGGTGCCTCTTTCTCTCCAAACAAGTAATAAAAGGGGGGTGGAGGGGTGGGGTGGGACTGGAAAGGACCCGAGCCAAAATCGAACCCGTAACCGAACTCGCAACTGCGCATATGGGTGCCGGCGGCCTTAACCCACTACACCACGGCGCCAGTCGCATTGTGTGCTTTACTGTTCCATTCATCATCTGATTTGATCTGATTGTCTTTCCCTCCCTGACACTTTTACCTCTGTTTCATTACATTTATTACATTTTACCCATTTATTGCCTGTGCCATCATACCTTCTTTTTATTCTGTCTTCATCCTTCTAATTCTTTTCATTTCCTTTTACTTTCTGCATTTCTGTTTAGCTTCTTGGAAGCAATTCTGAATATTGTCTATGCAAAAATTACACAACAACACTATGTGATTTAATTTTCATCACAGGTCAAAAACAAGGTTTGACACAAGTAGAGTGGAACAGACATACAAGGTATGTTCATTAATTCAAAACTGGAACATTTGTAAGTTGTTCTTTAGGCCTTAAAATTATTATTACGTAAGAGATTAATAAATGTTCATTAAAAAATAAAATATTGTCAGCCTCCAAACCGATATATTAATGAATATTTCTTCCCTATCCATTAAACCTGCAATTGACTATTTGAATCATAATTAATAAAGGGTTAAAAACACACCAGAAAACACATTCTAGAAAAAAGGTTTTCAATCGATCGGATAGATCAGAACTGTTGTTTTTGTCTATGAAGAATTTACTTAGGCTTCTTCTCTGTATGCACCATCGTCTGTATCATTGTGATGTTTTGTGTGTTTCTTTAATCACTGCTTATCCCTAAACAGGAAGTGGAACTGAGAGTGATTAATTTGGTGAAGAATGAACTTAGACGACAAAAGAACATGTTGATTTCAATTCCAGTAATCTCGGATAGGGAGGACGATCCCATTGTGAGAGAATTATTACTGAAGATTACAGCTCATGAACTTGAAAAGATGAACCAGGATGATCTTGCTGAAACACTGAAAAGGGGTAAGACCTCCTTTGTATACTGACTGTACAATGTCAATGGAGATTTCTTCCAAATAAGGTCAGTGCTTCTATACTTATATATAGTGAAAAACTCAATACCTAAGAACTGGTGGTAGAACTTCTACTGCCTTGTGGGAAACTTAGCCTAATTCCTGGTTTCTTGTTTACACACAGCCGTTAGCTATCTGCACACCAGGAAGGACATCATGTTAGACTGATTTGTGATACCTGATGTACCAGTATTGAGATGTTCAAAAGAAAAGACTCGGAGCACTTTTCTATGTCGCTTTGCACAAGAGCATCGGCTAAATGCTGTCAATGTGCTGTTAATCATTCCTAAACTCACCACCAAGTTGGAAGTTCTGGGACTCTTGTAGATCCTCAATATGATACAGATATTTAAATTCTAATGGTCCGCCTTTCGCTTCACAGCAGCCCTAAAGTGTGCAGAGAAAGAGTCTGCAGTTTAGCACAAATAACATTTACATTTCTGAGGTTTAGCAGATGTTCTTATTCAGAGCTACTGGAGTCTTTGTGCACTAAGAGTTCTGTCAATGACAACACACAAGATCAATTTTAGGTATTGGGAATTGGGCCCGAACCCGATACCAGTATTGGCATTGTGCATTCTTAATTACCACCAGTCGGAACCTAAGCCAGAATAGCTCATGACAAATTTCCATCGGTACGCCATCTACATGTTTTAGTACAAATTAACATTTATGACATTTTTACAAATTTCCAATAATCCAATTTCTGCATGTCTGTGCCAAATGACAGTGGAGTGAACTTTTTGTGGTTTTCTGCTGTCTTAGCTAGGGGTGTGACAACAAACTTACCCCAGAGACAAGACAAGACAAGATTTTTAGACTTTTTTAAAAGAAATCCTCAATGATGAACTACAGGGAAATAACGAAAGTCTTTTATTTCACTAAAAAAACCACAGAGATGATTAAAGGGAGTTAATAAAGTTACTTCAGTCTTCCAGCTCTGCCCTTTCTTACTACTTCATGTTTTTACCATTAAAATGCCTCTTTACACCAGCTGGTGTGGCACAAACTCCCCATAATTTTATCTGGAATGATTAGTGTGTGTGTTTAATTCCCAGGATTACCAGCCTGCAACCTCTGGGCCCTTGAGTGAGGCCCTTAAGTGCATAAATGTATATAAATGAGTGCCTAAGTCATAAAATGTATGATTTAATGAAATTAACACAATATTTATTGGGAAAATTGACTTCACTCGATTACATTAGAAAATCATATAAAAAATAGTAAAACAAGCGAAGAAAATTACAGTACGAATTACAGTAAAAAGGAAGTGAAGCCTATCAAACAATTGTAAATAAAACTTTTTGTTAACATTTCTAAATATAAAACATCGATTAAAATGCACTTAATTACACTAAACTGACTTTGTTCATACTGTAAAACATTTACTAGTATTTTCCTTTTTTTGTTAGACCAACATAAAGCCAAAATAAAGGACAAATCTCAAAGAATTTATGAACTGGCACAAGGAACCCCAACCCTTCTGAATGAGATCCACACTGAGCTCTGCATTACTAAGGGTTGGAGTGAAGATGTTAATAATGAACACGAGGTGAGACAGATTGAGGCGGCATCCAGGAGATCAGCAGCAAAGGAGAGGATCATAAAGTGCAATGAGATCTTTAAGACCAGAGACAAGCCCATCAGAACCGTGCTGACTAGAGGAGTTGCTGGAATTGGAAAAACAGTCACTGTGCAGAAATTCCTCTCGGACTGGGCTGAAGAAAAAGCCAATCAGGACATCACTTTTATGTTTCCACTTCCCTTCAGAGAGCTAAATTTGATGAAGCTAAAAACCCTCAGTCTGATAAATCTTCTTCATTTTTTTTTCCCAGAAACAAAAGAACTAAAGCTATTTAACTGTGAGGCCGATAATGTCATATTTATCTTTGATGGTCTGGATGAGTGTCAACTTCCTCTAGATTTCCAAAACAATCAGAGATTATGTGATGTCACAGAGTCAGTCTCATTGGATGTGCTCCTGACAAACCTCATCAAGGGGAATCTGCTTCCTTCCGCTCTTCTCTGGATAACCTCTCGACCAACAGCAGCCCATAAAATCCCTTCTGAGTGTGTGGACCTGGTAACAGACGTACAAGGCTTCAGTGATCCTCAGAAAGACGAATACTTCAGGAAGAGTATTAGCGATCAGAGCTTAGCCAATGAAACCATTTCGCACATGAAGTCTTCAAGAAGCCTTTACATCATGTGCCACATTCCAGTCTTCTGCTGGATGTCAGCCACTGTTCTAGAAAAAATGTTGGGCGCAAAGAGTGGAGAGTGGAGTGGAGAAACCCCCAAGACTTTGACTCAAATGTTTACACAGTTCCTGATATTTCAGTTCAAACACAAAGACCAAATGTACCATCAGAAATGTGACCCTGATCCTCAGCAGATCAGAAAAATTATTCTGGCATTGGGTAAACTGGCTTTCCACCAGCTGGAGAAAGGAAACCTCGTCTTCTATGAGGAAGACCTTAAAGAGTGCGGCATTGATGTTAGAGAAGCAGAAGTGTACCTAGACATACACACCCAGATATTTAAAGAGGAGTTTGACCTTTACCTGGGAAAGGTGTTCAGCTTCATACATCTCAGTGCTCAGGAGTATCTAGCTGCTTTATATGCCTTTGTCTCCTTCACCAACAGAAATCTTGCAGAACAACCAGCAACTTTTTTGTCTGATCTTTTTAACAATTCAACTATGACCAATTTCCTTACCAGAGCTGTGGACGAGGCCTTACAAAGTAAAAATGGACACCTGGACCTTTTCCTTCGCTTCCTTTTGGGTCTTTCCCTAGATTCTAATCAGACCCTCCTACAAAGCTTACTGCTCCAGACAAGAAGCATGTCCCACAGCAAAGAGCTAACAGTCAGGTATATCAAGAAGAAGATACAGGAGAATCTCTCTGTAGAAAAATCAGTCAATCTGTTCCACTGCTTGGATGAATTAAATGACTCGTGTATAGTGCAGGAAATCCAAACGTATCTGAAACCAAAACAGTACAGTTGCCTCCGTAACACCAAATTCAGTTCTATTCAGTGGTCAGCTCTGGTGTTTCTGCTGCTGAACTCAACACATGATCTTAACGAGTTTGATTTGAGGACTTATGACCGAACAGAGGAATGTCTTTTGCGGCTGCTGCCAGTAGTCAAAGAATCCAGAAAAGCAGTGTAAGTACTTTTACTTGTGAAGTCATTTCGCTGACTCTGCTCCATACTGTTCTATTTATCAAGGTGAATCTGATATGATAAGGATTTCTGTCACTAGAGAAGTTTAAATGTGGAATCACCAAAATTGGTCCTTCAAACACTTATCAAACACACCTGAAGTGACTAATTAAAGTCTTGCTAAGTATACCGGAAACTTACAGACAGGTGTGTTGAAGCAAGTTGGAGCTAAACTTTGCAGGACCACCAGGTGTCTGGTGGCCACCGGTTTAATTAGTGTAAGCAGGTCACAGTATTTTAAATTACTTCAATAAAAACAGCAATCTTTAATACATGGATACTAATACTTCATTTACTTTATAAGGACGCACACAAACCCGAGTAAGCAAATGTAAAACCTTTACATGCCTTACTGTAAGCATCAATTTCTGTGACGAAGCCTGTGCTGTTTTTCTCAAACAAGCACTATATCAATATTCATCTATATTTCATTAAACAATATATATATTATAATATTCTTGTTACCAGGGGTGGGCAACCCATACTCCCTGTTTGGTTACTATCCATATCCCCACAGTGTTATTGTGTGGACTAGAACTGACATTAGGTTTTGGCCACACACAGATTTTTTGAGGTTCACCTAAATATAAGAACAAAGTTAAGAGCTATGAACAAAGAAGCTAAATTACAATCACAAAAATAGAGCTGAAAAGGCTGGAAGTAATGACCTTAAATTAAAGAAACAGATGGACTATACACAGCTGTTAATTATCCAGTCATCTGACAGTGTGTATCTTTATAAATATGATCATGTGCTTGTAAGTGAGATGTGTAAATATCATTTCTCCTGCAGGCTCTCTGATTGCAAACTCTCAGTGGGAAGCTGCAGAGCTTTGGCTGGAGTTCTTAGCTCAAACTCCTCCATTCTTATCGAACTGGACCTGAGTGACAATAAACTGAAGGATGAAGGAGTGGATCTGCTTTCTGTTGGGCTGAAATGTGAACAGTGTAAACTGGAAATACTCTGGTAAGATAAATATTGTTTACAGACACCACTTCCTCCACCCCACCCACCCCACCCTCTTTCTCAGAAGATGTAATTGCTATACTATGGGGCCAAACATCTGTAGATGTTGTTAGTAAGGCTGTCACAATTATTAAATACCTGTATGATTGCAATTATTTGATCTTACTGAGATCATTAAATCAGACCGCAATTATTGCGCACTTTTATTGTTCACTAGGGGGAGCTGTTGTACCTACAGCCCCCTACTTTTAACCAGAGTGAGTGAGTGGAGCGGCGTGAAGTGAAAGTCGGAGCGTCTTGGTTTTCTGACTCTCCAAGCGCTCATGTTAACATCCCATAATGCAACTGCAGAGAACAGGAATTAATTTATATGTTGCTAAACAGATAAACACACTGACAGGACACCAAATATAGATTTCCTTAAATACTATTTATCTTCAATAAAATATTTACAACTGAGCGTTAATAAGACTCATATTGGAGTGATTATGAACTACTTTGAGTTGGGGTTTTTTAACGCTTAATTCTTTTTCCTTTACAAACAATTGTAAAAAAAAAAAAGGCAGCACAACAGACAATAAATCATCTTAATCACAATTATTTCGTCACCCAAATCTGATAATTGTGACAGCTTGTTTGTTAAAAAAAACACAGATGGAGGTTGAAAGCAGGCTTTTTAATACTTTTGGCCGTATAGTGTGGATCTGGTGTATATTTTATATATTCTTGCGAAGTCAAAGTCATTGTTAGTACTTCCTCCTCCAGGTTGTGACTTCACTGCAGTCTGTGCCTTTCAGTTTTCCTGCTTTTCCTTTCAGGCTGAAGCATTGTGGCATTTCAGATGAAGGCTATGTTGCTCTGGCTGTAGCTTTGAGATCGAACCCCATGTCAAACCTGCGAGAGTTAAACCTGAACTGCAACGAGCCCGGAGACAGAGGAGTAAAGATGCTGTCGGATCTTAAGGAAAATACAAATTACAGATTACAGTCATTGTCGTAAGTTATTTTTTTGCTGTAATTTTCCTGTGACATTTACTATGACTCAAGCAGAACATTTTTTAATAGAAGATGAATGAATAAATAAATGAATGAATAAACGATTCCATTCATCACTCTTACACTGATCATATTGTCCTATTCTTTGTTTTACAGCATTGTCCCTGACCCCTACGAGATGGATAAAGGATACCAATCATATATTTTCAACAAGGCCTCGAACCTTGACATGGATTTATTTTACTTTATCAAATCACAGAAACATTGTCAGCGCACGTTCCAAACTTATGATCTTTAGGATTTTAGACACAGTTGCTCTACAACAGGACTAAAAATGTCCAATGCTCAGATGAACAAATCCTGATTCTACCTGGCAATAATGAAGCCAAAATAGGGAAGCGATGTGTGAATAATTAAGTATACCCCATGACTCAATGGCTAAGAGATACACTTTTAAAACTAATAATCAGAGGAAGTAATGTCTGCTTCAGTCTCTCAGCATCTTGGTCTTAATGTTGCTTCAGTTCATTGAGGTTTTCATGGATTTATATATGCACAACCTTTTCAACTGGACCACTGCACCTTCATTCCTCTATGTTTCAGCCATTCTGTTAGGGGTCTTGTCAAGGACCCAGCGGTGGTTAATCCATCATTGGTGGAGCCACCTGGTGGTCATGTGGAGAGCAACGATGAGATATAATAGCAAGAAAAAAAATTAATCATGTCTGACAACTAGAACAATTTTTAAAAATAGAACTACAAATTTACAAATAGAATATAGTTAAATAGGTGGCCAGCACAGGCTTTACTGGAGTCGGAACCTGGAACAATAACCGTCATTAGTGGTTAAGGTGTTGGACTGCAGGGCCTGTACAGCCGCTTGTTTTCATTGCTTTAATTTATTCTAAATCACTTTTTAAAGCCTTTTTTAAAAATATTTTCTTTCTCTGTTTTTACTTTTGCAATTATTTTTACTGATAATTTATATAATGTAATAAATGTAATGATTTCTATAGTGTTATATATTTTCTATAAATAAAATTTGTTTTATGCACAGGGGAAAAAACAATATAGCTTTTTACATTTTTATAAACAAATTTCACATATACACATATAACGAAATGTGCGCATGCGTAGTGTAGGTCCACTGGAACGGCGGGGGATCGGGTATCCACAGAAGCATCGGATCATCAGTTCATCACTGTGAGTCGACTCTTTCGGGTGTCAAACGACTCTTTCGGGTTTTTCAGTGAACTAGCCTGCGATGTCGAACAGATAATTATAAAATAAAAATAGCTATAAGACTTTAAGTGATAGTTTACTGCACTCAATCGTAATATAAAAAACGTTATGTGTAAGTTGTAGCAAGCAATTTAAATGTGTATATGATTCACTGAAGAGAATAACCAGGCCCGCCCAGGCCCCCCGCTCCTTGCCACCTATAGAAAGGTGGGCACACAGATACCCCAGGTGGGCAATGTTTGGGGTGGTGTTGAGGAGCTAATTTAATGATGGAATTGCAGAAATATTGTTGTACTAATATTCTTGTGTAGGCCACGTCGTTACTTACAGTCAATCAAAAACGGGAAACGTTGTGATTGGTCGGGGATTTTTACACCCCTCCTACATACTTCAGCCCCCCCCCCCCCTCGCCTAGAGCCGCGCTGAGAATTACTCATACATAATATCATTAATTAATATAATAAATAAAATTGAAGATTTACAAGATAATAGTTCACAAATAAAATAGAAATAAACGAAGAACACTGGATGGATACGTAGCTGGCGGTGTGAACGGAGAACATTTTAATGCAGGTATGTCCTATCATTTACAGACATTATAGAGGTTTTTATTATTTTTGGGATACCTATGCTAAAACATCAGCTAACTTTAACTTTATTTTACAGTTAATTTATTTAAAACAAATTCGCTTTGTAAATATATAACAAATTATATAACATCTTATTAAATTACAATCCACTAATAAAAATAAATAGTCGAGTCTAAATAAACAATTTCAGACATCTAAAATTCATGATTTTTTACGGAATGTTTTTCTGATATATTGACAGTAAATACTGATTATCCGTTTCATTATTTATCCAATCATTTCTGAATACTGAAGAATTTTTAGCAATAAGGACGTTTCGGCTCTTCAGTCCTGCGAATCAACTTTCAAAATTCACCTAAAAGATTCTGTTCAAAGAGTCGATTCGTTAAATCGACACTTCTCTAGCGGTCCGTTTCCCGTTTTTCCAGGTGAGATGTTCTCCTCATCGATACCCGGTTCTAGACGGGGTTCTATCATCTCTATAATCAAATCTGGATTAGTTAGAAGTTAACGGTTGTTTTATGGATGTGTTTAATTTGTTGTACCTTAAAATACCAAGCTAAAATAACCCGCTTGCTAGCTTTAGCTGTTCGGCTAAACTGGCTGGTTGCCAAAATGGGACGCCATTCGGTCCTAGTTAAGCATCACGGTTATAATTATTAATTAAACTATTAACGAATTAAAGCTGTAAACTAGCGGGATTTGTGTGGAAGTCTTTTTAATCTAATAGATCTAATAGGTTCGAATAGATATTTAGCTAAATAAAGTTTAGCTTGCTAGCATTTTCTTTTAGCTTAGCTTTAGCGACATGCTGAGGTAATTTAATCTGAGGAGAAATTCAATATGTCCAAAACCAAGACAAAGAAAAGTCTACAGTCCAAAGCCAGTTACTAACTTTAAATAAATTTGTTTTAATAACATTGAGCTGTAAAACACTTTAGATAAGATTTTTGGTTTTTATTGGCATTTTGTTAAAAGCAAAAAAAAAAAAAAAACCCACACGGAAATTTCATTTTTTTTGTTATTAACAATTTCTGTTTTTATTTACATATAAATCATTTTTCAGATAATGTAGATTATCAATAAACTGTAGGTTGTGCTGATTTAAACATTCGAGACATTTTGTCTGTATGTGAAGTTTATTCTAGTACTATTGAGCGAAATCTCAAACACAGATAATGTTTAATATCATTAAAATAAAATCATTATTTCTGTACTTGTCAGTCACATCCTATTCTGTAAATCTAATAACATTCATTTCCAGCACAACCAGGAGCAGGAAAGCGTGTGTAAAATACTGTGAGAATCTGAGAGCGATGTTAAAGACGGGTTCACACTCTGAGTTTATATTTTGAAATCCTAAAGGGTTCCAATGATCCTACGCTAAAATCAGTGGTCTTTAATCGCTAGCTTGGTGACCAGCAGCCCTTTAACTGCTGTTGTGATCAGTTTTTTTCCTTTGATGAATGTCTGGCACTGACCCGGACGTGCTATAGGAGCGCTGAAACTGATTGGGGGGATTTGCTCTAGCTATCATTTACCCCCTTTTCCCCAAGAATATATTTTAATATTGATATTTTCGCTCTTGGTATTTCTGGCATTTCGCGTTTTCAGTATTGCTGCACTGTGACTTAAATTGGTGGGCTCTTCTTCACCTGAGGTCCAGTATGTCTGGGTCATCACTATCAGCTGCTGAAGGAGAATCAAGGACACACATTAATTTTTGTGGGGGAGGAATTACAAATTTGTCTATTTTTTGGTCAACCAGGGGATCATGGATAGATTATGTAATGCAATATGATCGTTTTCCTTAATGCTGAACACTTGATGCGACCCCCCCATAGAGCTCGCTAAAGGCCGGCTTGTGGATCGAGACCCCCCTGTTGGGAACCGCTGATTTAACTTGTCACGGATTAATGACATAAAACTCTGCAAGACTCCTTCTGTGTGCGTCCGTGTACAGTCCGACATTATAACAACGCAGTTTTTACAGTGTAACATTGAAAATGGCACAGTGTAAACCTGGCTTTACACCTACAGATTCATTTACAATAATCTGATTTACATACCTGTTGGGCCTTACTCAAGGGCCCAGCATGGTGGCCCTGAGAATTAAGCTTATGACCTAACATTTAGTCTAACACCGTAAGCATGGAGCTACTATTTAAAACCCCTATCCAAAGTGACCTTCATCTACTTATTTTAATTCAGTTAAAAATTTGAGGGGTTAAGGGCCCTGCTCAAGAGCCCAGCATTGGCAGTTAATGGTGTAACTTGAACCTGGTTCTTTGATTGGCGACATATTACTTGCCAAAAATAGCCACCTAATGTCCATTTTTTTTTCTCTTTTCTGCCACAGATGTAAAGACGCTCTCTGGTAAGTCTTCATCTGCTCTCTTTTTTTCAAACACATCTTAAAAAACATCACAGGATTCCACCATGATGATGGCAGATGAGATTAAACGTGAGGCGGTGGAACCCACGGCAAGTTCCAGTAGTCCAGAGCAGACATATGAACAGCTGGAAAATGAAATGCACATCTGCTCGCGGTGTGGTAAATGTTTTCCGCTTCTGAGTCTTCTCCAGACACACAAGTGCGCTCACACAAAAGGCAAGCCATACCAGTGCTCCGAGTGTAAGAAGTGTTTTAATGATCGCAGCAGTCTTATAAAGCATCTGCGAATTCACACAGGAGAGAAGCCGTATCAGTGTTCTGAGTGTGGCAAGTGTTTCACTCAAAAGGGTCACATCACCAAACACTTACAGATTCACACACAGGAGAAGCCGTACCACTGCTCGCTCTGCGGGAAAAACTTTAATTACCTGTGTAATCTCCAGCGACACCAGCGCACCCACACGGGAGAGAGGCCCTATCAGTGTTCACAGTGTAAGAAAAGGTTTAGTGAGAAAGATGGTCTCATTAGACACCAGCGTATTCACACGGGGGAAAAGCCGTACGAGTGTTTTGAATGTGGGAAGAGTTTTACAGAGAGAGGAAGTCTGTTGAAACATCAGAGAATTCATACGGGAGCGAGACCGTTCGAGTGCTCGTACTGTGAAATGAGTTTCACACAAAGATGTAATCTCCAGCAGCACGAGCGCATTCACACAGGAGATAAACCATTTTACTGTCTGGAGTGTGGGAAAAGTTTTAATCGTGAGACGGCTCTTCAGGTACACCAGTGCAGTCACACAGGGGAGAAGCCCTACCACTGCGCAGAATGTGGCAAGAACTTCAGTGACCAGAGTAACCTCCGACAGCACCGTCGCATTCACTCGGGCGAAAAACCATACGTCTGCTCGCAGTGTGGAAAGGGTTTTACACAGAATTGTCATCTTCAAGTCCACCAGCGCATTCACACAGGGGAGAGGCCGTTTCCCTGCCCCCAGTGTGGCAAAAGTTTTACACAGCAGTGTCATCTGCAGCGTCATCAGCGCATTCACATGGGTGGGGTTGTATCAGAGCTAATCACATGGGAGGAGCTTTACAGAACAGAGTCAGCTCCAGGTACCCCAGCGCCCTCTGAGGGCTGTGAATAAAAACATCCTGCTGTCAGACTGTGAACCAGAAATCTATGCTGACACAATAGTGAGCTTCCTTTTAATTTTTGGAATTTAAAAAGTGACCTTGTGTGTGATAAAAGTGCTGTATGAGTCCGTACATGTTTCATTTTGCATTGTTTTTAAAGTGACCTTGAGTGTGAGACAGGTACGATAACCTGTGTGCCTTGTGCAAGTATTGCCACTTGAGTGTTAAACCCTAGGATTTTGATTGTTGCCATTGCATACATGACCAAATAACACCATGTCTAGGGCAGTACTGGGTAGGCCGACATTAGACTGCTGATGAAGCAAGTTGCATCTCTTTCATCTTAAAAAAATGGCTAATTGTGCCAGGAGTATCGCAGGAAGTTCCTCCATCCACAGTGGATATGTTGAGTATCTTTTGTCGAGCCTTGTATGTGTAATCATGATTTAAATGATATTTAAGTTTATTTTAAATGTTTCTTTTAAAGCGTGTTAATATTATACATCACTCAGTTTATTCTATGACTGGTGTTTGATAATGAACGTACGAAAAATAGTACTGTATCTACAAAGTAAATTTACTGAAGACACATGGAAGTCATACACATACAAACAATATTACTTAAGTAAACCTGAATTAGGTATTTTTTAAGTCATGTAAAGCTGTTTTTTTTCCCAGTTTCCCATTGTAGAACCTTTGATAGGTTACAGGTTGTACACCAGAATCAAGAGTTCTGTTAATGGTTTTACGGTTTTGGGTACATTTAAAACAATCTGTGGATAGTGAAAAAAGCGATCTGTGTGAAAATGACCACGACTCACTGGTAACCTCTGTTCGCGGGCGGTTAGACTGACGACTGAACCTGACCAATGAAAGAAGGATTAATTCAACCTAAGCCTTCTGTCTTTATTATTATTATTATTATTATTATTATTGTATTTCTTTGTGTACAACTAGCACTGCTCCTGACTGGTGTTTATTAAGAAAAACGTCACTGATTATCGCACGGGACAAGAGTCTCAATAGACTAACACTTCATATTTAAGTATTTAATTTAGTCTGTTACTATTGTTTTTTCCACCTCATAAGATCCGGCTGTTATCTTTTAGAGTGTAACCAAATATAAATCAATATATTGTATAATTAATCCTCGCTGGTAAAGTTGTGTTAGCCGTCACATCCTTTTTAAATGTGATCTTATATACTCTGTAATATTACTCTAGCTGTTGATTAATACTCATAAACTTGTATTCTGTTCTATCTGTGTCGTCTTCTTACTTGTTAAGAATTTGTCAAATTCACCTGAAGATTCACGTCTCTGTCGAGGCAGGAACGGTTTTATTGCTTATTTTTTTTTAATTATTATTTTAATAATAAGCACGTCAACAAGTATAGTAAGTATCCATTTCCACTGTTCTGTATGCTTAAAGTCTACCTGGTCTAGTCTTATTCCATCTTACCTTTATAGAGCTCTAATTTAGTTTCAATGAAAGTTATTTGTATAGTTTTAATTGTTTCTGTCCAATTTTAAGATATTTAAAGAAGAAAATGTTCAAATGAACCAGCAGATGGCGCGTTGACATAGCAGTTGACAATGTGTGTGATGAGGGTCCAGTAATGTTCCTCCCCATTATTCAACTTTAAGAAGCTTTGTCATTTTAACCATATATAGCAGATGCAGTACACACTGAAAAGAAAAAAAAACGCTACAGGTGCTACACAAAACAACACAAATTTACACAAAACAAGAAGACAACAAAAAGCCACTTAATGGAAGAACAACATAAATTGCATCCTGGTGCAAACAGTGCAAGACAAACAGTACTAACGTTACTCCAGACAGTGCAATAGACGATGCAATATACAACACAAACACACTGTACAGGCACATTAAATAGCACCGACCAGATAAGTGATGTGCAAATAGAGAAGAAATGTGCAAGTAGGTAAGTAGTAGCAGCAAAGTTTATTGTGCAAACCAACATTAAAGTGTCGGTGCTTAAACAACATTTTTCCGTGTTTACGTGATGCTGTAAACATCTATTTATAAGTAGTATTTAGTGAGTGTGTGTTAGTTTGAGGTACTTTAGTCCAGTGTGTTGAAAAGCCTGATGGTTTGAGGGGAGAAAGTGTTACACATTGCGGTTGTAAGAGCCTGAATGCTGCTATACTTCTTTCTAGATAGCATTAAAAAAAGTGTGTGTAAGGTCGTCTTCAATGCTCTGTGGTGTAGATGTCCGTTATAGAAGAAAGAGAGACTTTGATGATCTTCTCAGCTGTTCGCACTGTCCTCTGCATGGTCTTACAGTCCGAAACGGTGCAGCTGCGCAGAATGCTCTCAATGGTCCCTCTGTAGAACATGGTCAGAATAGTGGTTGAAGGATGGGCTTTCCTTAGCTTTCACAGGAAGTAGAGGCGCTTCTGAGCTTTTTTGCTGATGGCGCTGGTGTTAAGTGACCAGTTGAGGTTCTCCTCTAGGTGAACACCAAGGAATTTGGTTCGCTTTTGCACCTCCTCTGTGTGTGCTGACTCTCTGTTTCTACTGATGAGACCCACCACAGTCGTGTTATGGGCGAACTTACTGATGTGATTTGAGCTGTGCATTGCTACACAGTCATGAGTCAGCATAGTGAACAGCAGTGGGCTGAGCACACAGCCCTGTGGGGCCCCAATGCTCAGTGTGGTGGTGCTGGGCTATTTACATCTACTCATGTTTACATGTTTAGTTACCCAAGTTTATAAGTGTAAATTTAAACACACTTCTGAACTAACGTATGTAAAACTCAACAAATAATCAATATTAAAAATAATGAGGAACGGTGGCTTAGTGTTTAGCGCCGTTTCCTCACAGTAAGAATGTTTGATTCCTTCTGTGTGGAGTTTGCATGTTCTACCTGTGCTTGTGTGGGTTTACTCCAGGTTCTCCGGTTTCATTCCACAGTCCAAAAACATGTTTGTTATATTGATTGGTGATTCTAAATTGCCCATAGGAGTGTGTTTGTGTGTGTGGCCCTGTAATGTACTGGTGACCTGTCAGGGTGTATCCCTCCTGCCTTTTACCCTTTTAGAAACGGATGGCATAGACTTGGCCATCCGGAAGAGACCACAAAAACTTTGCTGCAGCACGGGTAACCTACTAGTTTATCTGGTCTGAGGAGAACTGCCCCCCCCACCCCCCCCAACTGAGCCTGGTTTCTCCCCAAAGTTTTTTTTCTCTTCTGTCACTAATGGAGTTTTGGTTTCTTGCCGTCGTCTTCTTTGGCTTGCTTAGTTGGGGACCCTAAAGGTATAGATATCAATCAAATGGACTGTTTAATAAATGTTTAAATATTGTTATTTATAATGTATTTCTGTAAAGCTCTCGATTGTTAAAAGCGCTAAATAAATAAAGGTGACTTGATTTGACTCCAGCAGATCCCCGTGACCGTGAATTAGGGAATAAGTGGCTATAGAAGATGAAGGAACATTTAAAAAACACTATACAAGATAAATAAATCTAATGCAAGTAAGCAACACAGGAACAACTCTTTCTGCTGAAGTAAAAACACTTTAAAAAAAAAAAAAAAACAAAAAAAAAAACTATTCGTGATCGTTGCATGAGATCTACGGTGACCTGGTTGCTTTAGTAACATGGATGCCTAAGAATGTCCAGCAGATGGCGCACTTGTCTTTCCTTTTTTTACAATTACTGTAAAGGCGCTCTCTTTAGTATTATCTGCTTGACGAGTGTTCTCTCTCCTCCAGCAGGTGTCGCTGTGGTTCCTCTACACATTGACAGAAACAGAAGAAGACGTGCTGCAGTTTTTCTGATTGATGAACTGATCTGTCCGACTCTACTAATCATCTTTCCATTCCAATATTTCTGACAGGGTTTTACCATCACACTTCCATCTGATCCGTTCTGGGGGGATTTCCGGTGTTTAACTGCGTTCTGCTGGAAAGATCAAGGTAAGTTCAACTGGACTAACAGTCACTCAGTCCTAAATCACTTTCTACTTCCTAGACTAGAAAATAGTGGAGTTTACACACTCTCTAGTGCACTTCATACACAATCAGGACTAGTGAAGGGTGACAGTGTGTGTAGATGGTGACTGAATAAAAGCCCGACTATGATGTTTTTATTCTCAGTGGTAATAGTTTAGAATCTAAGAGGAACAGTCTGCTTCCATTATTCTGATCAGTAAAGCTTTGGAGCGATAATAGTCGTTTGTTTTGGTCTGTTAAAAGTTTAATGTCCAAACCAGAAGAAATTCTCGACAATTTTAATCTCAGATTCCCAGTGTGAACTGATTATGGTCCTAAATTCATCTGCATAATAAAACCCAGAGAAATAATCAAAAAGAAATAATCACCAAAAGGATGCCTTTCATTTGTGTCGTCATTCTCCACTCCATGTTGCCCAAATTGCACCAAACCACCAGCGCAGTTCGTTTGTGCCGTTAAAACCAACACTCTCTCTATTTTCCTTCCCCAGATATAACCAAAGTATTTCTGGGAGCTGTGACATCACTCTCCACCCCATACTGTCCAAATCGCTCCAAACCGCTGAGTACCACATTTTGAGAACCACTGAAAGACAATTACACAATTATAATTTTCCACATTTGTATTAGACAAAAGCCAGCATCCATCATTTTACACAGTCTTAGTACAGCCAGAGACATTACAGTACATTACAGGTAAAAGGAAAGAAATGTCTGATATATTTGATTAATATCTGTAATGTTTTTGTGATGTGTTATTAATATTAAGATAAATATTGATTCTGAACTGTTCCAGATGTTGTAGGTGGTACAGTTGTGGTTGTAGTGAAGAGGTTTGGAGTTAACGGGTTTCTTGTCTCTCTGTCTGTAATTCCACGCCGTGTTATATTGTATGTTTGTTTAGTACTGATGTGTTTCTATAATTGTGATGTGAGTCAATACAAGAGGCTAGAGTCAATTTATATAATTATAATAAATCCACAAGCTCTTAAATAATTATATTTTTTTTGCATAGGGATTTTTGTGGTCTTTGAACAGTTTCTTATAAGATATATGTATTTTTCTAAAAAAAAATACATTTACAGCATTTGGCAGTTGCTCTTATTCAGGGCGACTTTTATCCATTTTTACACAACTGAGCAATTGGGGTTTAGGAGCCTTGCTCAGGAAAAAGACTGGTGCTTTATAAGTTTATGTTAAACATGGGGAGATGTGAGTATTAGGCCTGATAATGCACATATACTGCAGCTGCTTATGAAAATTGCTTACAGAAAGCGCCAGTTGGTTTCTAGTGAGAAAAACTGCTGTGTACCTCAATGTTATAAAACTATAATTTGTCCAGTTGTAACCTTTTCTACCATTTTCTGATGCAGATACGAGTGGTATCCTGTGTTCTTTCGTTCGGCTCTCGTCTGCACATCCTAATTTTACCACACAAAAAAAAGTGTTCGGACCAGGATGAAGTCAGAAAAGATTGAAGATGAGAATCCAGAAACCTCAAATTCTGGACAAAGCTCATCTGGTTCTTTCGATTTGAACAAATCAAGCCAACAAAAGCAAAAAGTAATCCACCAGTGCTCACAGTGTGGGAAATGTTTTAATCAAATGTGTTACCTTAAACGACACCAGCGCATTCACACTGGGGAGAAACCATATCAGTGCTCACAGTGTGGGAAGAGTTTTAATCAACAGGGAAATCTCCGATCACACCAGCGCATTCACAGGATTGAGGCCGTATCAGTGCTCACAATGAGGGAAATGTTTTACAAGTCAGGCTATCCTCAAAAATCACCAGCGCATTCACACAGGAGAGAAACCATGTTACTGCTCACAGTGTGGGAAAAGTTTTACACGCCAGTGCTACCTCCGAGAACACCAACGCATTCACACAGAAAAGAAACCATTTCACTGCTCACAGTGTGGTAAGAGTTTCAAGAGCCAGGTTCATCTCCACCAACACCAGCGCATTCACTCTGGAGTTAAACCCTGTCACTGCTCACAGTGTGGAAAGAGTTTTTTTGCGCCATAGCACGCTCCAGTCACATCAACGCATTCACACAGGAGAGAAACCGTATTACTGCTCACAGTGTGGAAAGAGTTTCCAAAGTAAGAATACTCTCCAGCAACATGAACGCATTCACACAGGAGAGAAACCATATCACTGTTTACAGTGTGGGAGGAGTTTTACCAGGTCGACTTATCTCCAGAAACATAAACACAGTCACACCAGAGAGAAGATGAATTTTTAGTAACCAAAGCAATTTTTATCTATACAAATAACTTTATATAATTGATTTTGATGACATGCCTTAATAACGAGGAAAAAGTGTGGAGATAACTAATTTTTATCTGAAGACTAATTTTAGATCGATAGTACTGTAAATTTACAAAGATTTTTACAATGGAGGATTTAAATGCCTTTGGGATTAAAGATTGACAGAAATAAATTGCGTAGTATCTTGTAAAATATTTTTTTATTTTAAACAGTAACAAAACTTTTTCTACTAGACGTCCATGCACACCTACAGATAAAGCTGTGAAGATATTTGCTTAAAAAAAATGTAACTGTGATGTTGATCAGGTGATGTCCTAATACAATAAATGCGTATAAGTATCTGTCGTATTTCTATAATTCTGTTCAGATTTTATAGAGTTTAAAGGGTTGATACACTACCTCATTTTTTGTACTGTTCCTTGAGGTACTTATGGTATCAAGATTTTTATATCAAAACACCATAATCTAGAAATAATAGAATATTTCTGTATTTTTGGCCCCTTTTACATCTAATACCATGATTATTTACTGTACTGACTTTAGTTTTTTCGGCTTTTGTCTCACTTTTCTTCTTTTGCTGTAGTAACTTATGAGATGTTATGTACTTTTGGAAAGGGGCATAATTACGGCACTTCAAGGGGTCTTTTTTTCAGGGCCCAGCAGTGGCAACTTGGTGGTGCAGGGAACTGAACCCTGATCTTCTGTTTAGCAGGCTAACACCATAACCACTGTGCTACCACTTCCCCTAACTACATACAGATGACTGAAAATTATTAAAATTATTGAAAGTTATTTTTGAAATAACAGTAGTAGATGAAAAGTGAATATATATATAGATTCGGTGCAACTATTGACATTAGGCTAATTTAAGTTAGCAGGCTTTTTTCAAGAGGGTCTCATGCCTTTTGTACTCCTAAAAGCACTGTTGACTCGCTCTATTTTTGGGTAATCTTGTAAAATCAGCTGTCCTCTTCCTTTCACGTTGCTAGCCTGACATGGTCCTGCCAGTTTATCCTGTACATCCTGAGTAGTTGACTATTGTTCATTTAGGCCACTTAGTTGCTTGTGCAATCTCTTGTAATTTCTAAACTAGACTTCAACCCGCTCCTGGCAGGTTTTAATCTTCCAAAAAAAAAAAAAAAAAGCCGGTTTTGTCTGGCCATAGCTAGCAAGTGGAAGTGCCCGCCATCCAGGTACTAGTGCTGGAGGTGCCCGCCATCTAGTCAGGTACTAGGCTAGTGCTGGAGGTGCCCGCCATCCAGGTACTAGTGCTGGAGGTGCCCGCCATCCAGGTACTAGTGCTGGAGGTGCCCGCCATCCAGGTACTAGTGCTGGAGGTGCCCGCCATCCAGGTACAATCTGCATTTGGCTTTAGCTGACTTAAGTGTATAGGGTTACAGTTTGAGTTACCACCTGCATACACTCGAGAGTACATTCTCTTGGAACCAGATAGCATTCCTAATTGTGAATAGGCTCAGAGATGGGTTCACTTGCCTAGTGTTGCAAAGGAGATTTTATAATTGGCTATGATTTACAGCATTTAGCAGGCGCTCTTATCCAGAGTGATGTGCAAGAGTGCTTTGAGTCACATCATTGAACAGCTGAATACTGGTACAATAAATCACAAATCATAGTGTAAAAACCCACAACTTTTATGACTTTTAAGAGGGCAGTCTCTGTAAAGCAAAGCCAGACTGGTTGGGGTCTTAGAGGTTGTTCTGTAGACGGAAAAGAGACTTTTGAAAGAAAAAAAAATAAGTGAGACTAGGCTGTAGCTGTTGATGTCTGAGGGGTCCAGAGCAGGCTTCTTCAGAATGTGAGTAACCTGAGTATTCTGTATAGATGTTGGAACCTGACTAGAAGATAAAGAGCTATTGAGAGCTATTTAAAGAAGCTTCAAGTTTTTCTTTGTAGAAGGCAGTCTTGGCCGAAATCACATTCAAAGAGAGGAGGTTGTAAGAAATGTGTTAAGATGTGATTTCTTCCATTGATTAGAGAAGAGACAGAAAATGCATGAAACTGATACATGAAATACATTCACTTTCAAAGTTGACCTTACTGAAAGACCAGCCACCTGTCGAGGATTGTATTAGTGTGTATTACCCTTTAGGTTTTCTCACTCCTTTTAACTTGGCTGGAAAAAGAGTGCTTCAAGAAATGTGCAAACAAGTGGTGGGATGGGATGAACTTCTTCCCTCTGATCTGAAGCCAAAGTGGGATTCATGACACTATAACCTGTGTATTTAAACCTCCTGGAGATTCCACAAGGGGGGAAGTGGTGGCTCATAGATTAAGGTGTCGGACTACCAACCCAAAGATTGTGGGTTCGATTCCCAGCTACACTAAGCCACCACTGTTGGGTCCCTAAGCAAGGCCTATACCCCCTAATTGCTCAGGTCTTTAGATACTGCATAATTATTTTAGATGTCATCAGTGATGGTTATGGGCAGTGTTTGTACATCAGGACTGTTGTTGATGATCCCAGTGCAGCGCTTTTATGTATTTTTCCCCAAAGAAGTTGAAAAGATAAGATAATCTACAGCCAAGACAATGGTTTTATGTCGAAACCAGTCAGAATCCTGCAGTCTGTGCCTCAAGTTGGCTGATGTCTTCTAGTTTTTTTAAGGGAATAAGAGATTATCACCAATGAAAACTTTCCCAAGCTTTTCGTAGGTGACCCTGGGGAAAGAGACAGGTTTATGTTCATAAGTGTAGAAGAGAGAGAGAAAGCAGCTCTTGTGTTTATCAAGGCAGCACAAAGCAAAGCCTTCCAAAAAAAGAAACTAAAATGGCTCAGTCAAAATCTGGCTGAGGTACCAAAGAATAACAAGGCATACCAACTTAATCCCATCATCCAGAATGCACTTCTCAGAGTTGGAGGACGGTTAAGAGAGTCTAATGCAGCATTTAGGTTGAAATATCTAATCATTTTTCCTAAGGAAAATGTTGTTACAGAACTAATACTTGACAATTGTCATAAGTATACCCAACATCAAGGTACACTGAACGAACTCAAGGCCAGTGGCTATTAAATATTAGGTGCAACAAGGTAGTGTTCAAGTAGATCAACAATTGTGTTGCTTGCAGAAAGCTGTGCAGACTAGCTGAAGAGCAATAAATGCAGCCATTTATTGCTCTTCAGCTAGTCTGCACAGCTTTCGGCAAGCAACACAATTGTTGATCCAGCTGAAGGAATAAAACCTTTCCCTCTATTCTTCTACTCAGGAATGTTTATTTTATACAAAACAAGGTCAAGTAAAGTCACCTTTATATAGCAATTTTAACAATTGAGATTGTTTCAAAGCAGCTTTACAGAATCAGAAAAAACTATATTAAACACTCAGTAAAACACTCAATTTTATTCTTCTCCTTTCGGCTGTTCCCTTGATTTATCTCTCTCCATCTAACCCTATTCTCTACATCCTTTTCACTCACACTCACTAACACCATGTCCTCATTTATTGCATCCATGTACCTCCTCATGGTCTTCTCCTTGTAGATTCTTTTTTAACATGCTCTTATTTAACATATTTACTCTCCCTCCTCTGTACATACTGTCCAAACCAACCAAACCTTAATCTGGCTTCCTTAACTTTCTCCCCAAAACATCTAACATGAGCCGTCCCCCTGATAAACTCGTTCCTAATCCTGTCCAACCTCGTCACTCCCAAGGAAAACTCAACATCTTCAGCTCTGCTACTTTCAGCTCTGCCACCTGTCTCTACCTAAGCACCACTGTCTCTAAACCATACATCATAGCTGGTCTCACCACTGTCTCTAAACCATACATCATAGCTGGTCTCACCACTGTCTCTAAACTATACATCATAGCTGGTCCATCTCTAACCACTGTCTCTAAACCATACATCATAGCTGGTCTCACCACTGTCTCTAAACCATACATCATAGCTGGTCTCACCACTGTCTCTAAACTATACATCATAGCTGGTCTCACCACTGTCTCTAAACCATACATCATAGCTGCTCTCACCACTGTCTCTATACTATACATCATAGCTGGTCTCACCACTGTCTTTTACACTTTTTGTTTAATTCTAGCTGTTATTCTCCTGTCACACATCACTTCTGACACGTTACTCCACCCATTCCAACCAGCCTTTACTCGCTTGTTTACCTCTTTTACACACTCTTCATTGCTCTGGACTGTTGACCCCAAGTACTTAAACTCGTGTACCTTCTTTACCTCTTTACCCTGTAATCTTACTGTTCCACTTCCCTTCCTTTTATTAAAACACATGTACTCTGTCCTGCTTCTCTCCAGAGGAAACCTCCACCTCTCCATGTTTTTTTCACTACAGATCACAATGTCATCTGCAAGCATCATTGTTGAGGGAGATTCCTGTCTGATCTCGTCTGTCAAATGATCCATCACCACAGCAAGCAAGAAGGGGCTCAGAGCTGATCCCTGATGCAGTCCCACCTCCACTTTGAACTCCCCTGTCTGACCTACTGCACACCTTACCACTGTCCTGCTTCTCTCATACATATCCTGCACCAGCTTTCTCCAGGTCTACAAAAACACAATGCAGCCCCCTACGACCACCTCTGTATTTCTCCATCAGCATTCTTAGAGCGAATATTGCATCTGTAGTGTACTTTCTGGGCATAAAGTCATACTGCTGCTCACAAATATCAACTACACTCCTTAACCTAGCTTCCACTACTCTTTCCTATAACCTTATTGTATGACTCCACTTTATGCCTCTGTAATTGTTGCAACTTTGCACATCACCCATGTTCTTGAAGATAGGCATCAGCACACTTCTCCCCCATTCCTTAGACATCATCTCACTCACAAAAATCCTGTTAAACAATCTAGTAAGACATTTCATCAGGACCAACTGCCTTTCCTCTTTTTTGACTCTTCAAAGCCATCCTAACTTCGTTTGCACTAATCTTTTGAACTTCCTGCTATACGTTGTTTACCTCTTCTACCCTTTTCTCCCTCTAATTTTCCTCATTTATCAACACTTCAAAGTACTCTTTCCATCTTCTCTGTACACTCTCCACTTGTGAGTACCTTTCGATCTCGATCCTTAATAACCCCAACCTGCTGCACATCCTTCCTATCTTAATCCCTCTGCCTTGCTAACCTGTAAGTCCTTCTCTCCTTCTCTAGTGTCTAACCTAGTGTACAACTCATCATATGCCTTCTGCTTGGCGTTAGCCACTTCCCTCTGTGCCGTAAAACCTGGTATTCCTGTTTACTTTCTTCAGTCCTTTCCATGTTTCACTTCTTCTCGGCTAACCTCTTCCTCTGTATACTATCCTGAACCTCCTTATTCCACCACCAAGTCTCCTTATCTTCTTTCCTCCTTCCATATGACACACCTAGCACCTTTCTTTCTGTCTCCCTGACCATTTCTGCTGTAGTTTGCCATTCATCTAGAAACACTACCTGACTGCCCAGAACCTGTTTCAACTCCTGTCTCAATTTTTCACAGTATTCTTTCTTTTTCAGCTTCCCACACTTGCTTTTCCTCTCTACCTTTGATCTCTTCTTCTTCCAGACCACCATCTTTATTCTAAACACCACCATTTTATGCTGCCTGGCAACACTTTCTCCCACCACAACTTTACAGACTTTTCTTAGCAAAGTCTACTATCATCTGTCCTTCACTGTTCCTTTCCCTGACTCCATACCTGCCCAACAATTCCTCATAACCTCATAACCACATGTCCATTAAAGTCTGCGCCTATTGCTGCTCTCTCTCCTCTGGGAATACTCACCATTACCTCATCTAACTCACTCCAGAACCTCACTTTCTCTTCTAACTCACAACCTACTTGTGGAGCATAACCACTTACAACATCTACCATCAGCCCTACAATTTCTAACTTCAGACTCGTCACCCTGACTGACACTCTTTTCAACTCCAGAATTACCCACAAACTCCTCTTTTAGGATCACTTCTACCCCATTTCTCTTCCTATCCACACCATAATAAAACAACTTAAATCCTGATTCAATATTACGAGCCTTGCTACCCTTCCACCTCCTGTACATGCAATATATCTACCTTCCTTCTCTCCATCATATCAACCAGCTCTCTACCTTTCCCTGTCATTGTCCCAACATTCAGCGTCCCTATTCTTAGTTCTGCACTTCTGCTCTTTTTTTCTGTCTGTTAACACGTCCTCTCCTCCTCTTCTTCTTTGGCCGGTGGCGGTCGTTGTTAACCCGGGCAGATGATTTGCATATTTAGATTTTACGTCGAATGCCCTTCCTGACACAACCCTCTCTTTTTATCCAGGCTTGAGACTGGCATTGAAGTCACTGGCTTGTGACCCCTGTGACTAGATTAAAAACACTCAATTTAATTAATATCTATAAATTTAGAGTCCCCAACTAAGCAAGCCAGAGGCAACAGCAGCAAGAAGCCAAAACTCCATTGATTACAGAAAAGAGAAAAAAAAAACTTGGGAGACACTAAGTTCAGTCCAGGGGTCAGTTTTCCTCTGAATAGATAAACCAGCAGGTTACCCATGCAGCAGCAAAGTTTTCGTGGTCTTCTACGGATGATATCATTGAGAAACTGCATTATTGTCTCTAAGTGATGGCGCGACAGTGAGCTCAAAATAACATAGGGTGTTAGTGTGGATGCGATTCGACTTATACAAACATAGTGTGTTATTAGTAGTGTTTCCGGTTCTGGTTAAGCTGATTATTATAGCCTAACAATACTAAACAGATTTGAATAATGAAAGAGGTTAGAAGGAAAGTTATACTTTTTGTTAACGTATGTGAGCTCCAGGGCTGTACATATGGAAATGTTAGAAATGCACTACCAATGCATTTAAGTGTTCAAGGCACAGATTTTGTGGGCGCGAAGAATGAGTTGGAGAAAGACTTGATGGATATAAACCAATATAAGAATCTCTACCTATGAATACCTTATAAATGTTTCTGATGTAAGCCACATGGGAGGTGTGTCAATGTCAATAAAGTACAATTAGAAGTGTAATAAATGCTGTTCTGGTATTTACTGAAGGAAAAATGGATGTACAGTATATGATGAGGGAAGGGTTTATGTAATAACTGTCCCACGTGTTTTCAGAGCTAGTAAATGAATTTGGTTTGAGTGGTTGTTTTGCTTATGAACAGAATTGGATCTGCTACATATAGTTTTCCTCATCTGCCCGTATAGGTTCCAAAATTTGACAGGTTAGCCAAGATAACAAAAACTGAAAATAATGGAGATGATATTTAAAATCATTAACTATTGAAATAAGTGTGCTTTATTTTAGTAAGCTATTTACAAAAAATATTCTTAAAGCGTTTTTAAATATTAACCATTAGTGTGGATAAACGTGTTGGGGTTTTTTTTACAGTATCTATTATTTTTATTTTTCTGTGATATTTTAGCTTTATTTTCCCGGTTACCTGGTTTCCTCTCCTCCAGCAGGTGTCGCTGTGACCCTGTGGCTGTGGTTCCTCTACACATTGACAGAAACAGAAGAAGACGTGCTGCAGTTTTTCTGATTGATGAACTGATCTGTCCGACTCTACTAATCATCTTTCCATTCCAATATTTCTGACAGGGTTTTACCATCACACTTCCATCTGATCCGTTCTGGGGGGATTTCCTTTTTTTTTTTTTTTCCGGTGTTTTAATAACTGCGTTCTGCTGGAAAGATCAAGGTAAGTTCAACTCGACTAACAGTCACTCAGTCCTAAATCACTTTCTACTTCCTAGACTAGAAAATAGTGGAGTTTACACACTCTCTAGTGCACTTCATACACAATCAGCACTCATTTAAAACCCAGAACTAGTGAAAGGTGACAGTGTGTGTAGATATAATTATTGATTGTTATTAATATTGTTATTGTTTACTCTGACGGGCTTTTATTTGTATTAATAATAATTATATATCTCGTACGTGCCCATTGTTCCATAGTGACATAACGTTATTCTGATCAGTGAAGCTTTAGTAAGATGATGGGTGAGTGTTTGTTTGATGGGTAGTTTGTTTTTGTTTGGTAAATGTTGACTGTTCAAACCAAGAGATATTCTTAAGATTACAGGGAAGTGGGTTTGGTTAATATTGAGCTTTTATTCCCTATGTTATTTTCCTATAGCCAAAGGGTTTGAAATAAAACACTAATATCCTGTGATTAAATGTTAGGTAACAGAATAGTGTAGCGGGGCGTCGCAACCGGGACGTGCAGACAAACACACTGACCTTTTGTGGGGAGCGACCAAGCAGCCAATTTCAAAAAGTTTATTGTATGTAACGAGACTAACAACTTCCTATGCAAAAGAATAAGAGCAAACAAAAAAACACGTTAGACACAATGCACAACTGCAGGGATGTTTTTAAAGGGGTCTCATCATTTTATCATACATAAAAATTTCCATAAAAATGTTAATGAGAACTATTTTCCCAGTTTTCACCCCAGTTGATTTTTATTCTTGGGAGCATTTGAAGGCCAGGGTGTATCAGAAAAAGATACAAAACATAAATCATCTGAAGGAATGAATCACCAACACCATTACAAGCAGAACTCCAGCTGTGCTTATACGTGTTCTTTAGCAGTGAGGGACTGCATTTAAGTGTGTTTTTAAAGCAATGGTAATCATATAGAGCAGATTATAGAAATAAAAACGGTAGGACCTGCTAGCCCGGCAGCTCACCACTTAGTGTAACGTTTTTATGGAATTATCAATTGTATTACATGTGTCTCAGTTTCTAATAAAGATCAGGGCAGTGGTTAAGTCATTGTCAGCACATTAAGCTACAGATCCATGAGAAAACCTTACAGGTTGAGTATATAATGAAGCTAGGATTGATAAATAAACCAGATTCAAAAGAAAGGCCTTTAACTCCAGTTGCTCAGTTGTATATATGAAATAAATGTCAGTCTCTGGATAAGGGCATCTACTGAACACTGTAAATGTAAAGTACAGTTAGCTTTCAGTCAGAAAAGCTGCTGTGCTTTATAAAACACTGGTAATTTGTCCAGTTGTAACCTTTTCTACCATTTTCTGATGCAGATACGAGTGGTATCCTGTGTTCTTTCGTTCGGCTCTCGTCTGCACATCCTAATTTTACCACACAAAAAAAAGTGTTCGGACCAGGATGAAGTCAGAAAAGATTGAAGATGAGAATCCAGAAACCTCAAATTCTGGACAAAGCTCATCTGGTTCTTTCGATTTGAACAAATCAAGCCAACAAAAGCAAAAGTAATCCACCAGTGCTCACAGTGTGGGAAATGTTTTAATCAAATGTGTTACCTTAAACGACACCAGCGCATTCACACTGGGGAGAAACCATATCAGTGCTCACAGTGTGGGAAGAGTTTTAATCAACAGGGAAATCTCCGATCACACCAGCGCATTCACACAGGAGAGAAACCGTATCACTGTTCTCTGTGTGGGAAGAGTTTTAGTGTCCAGTGTAATCTCCAGCAGCACCAGCGCATTCACACAGGAGAGAAACCATTTCACTGCTCACAGTGTGGAAAAAGTTTTAGGAAACGGAGCAACTTCAGAGATCACCAGCACATTCACACAGGAGAGAAACCATTTCACTGCTCACAATGTGGAAAGAATTTTAGACGGCAGTGCTACCTCCAAGAACACCAACGTATTCACACTGGAAAGAAACCATTTCACTGCTCACAGTGCGGAAAGAGTTTTACAGCCTATGGTTCTTTCTATGTACACAAACGCATTCACACAGAAGACAAACCGTTTTATTGCTCACAGTGTGGGAAGAGTTTCAGGAGCCAGGTTCAACTCCGAGAACACCAGTACATTCACACAGGGGTGAAACCATGTCACTGCTTACAGTGCGGGAAGAGTTTTGTGAGCCAGAGTTCACTCCAAGCACATCAGCGCATTCACACAGGAGAGAAACCGTATCATTGCTTAGAGTGTGGGAGGAGTTTTAGTCAACAAGGTACCCTACAGAAACACAAGCGCATTCACACAGGAGAGAGACCATATCAGTGCTCACACTGTGAGAAAAGTTTTAAATGTAAAAGTACTCTCCAGCTCCATGAACGCATTCACACAGGAGAGAAACCATATCACTGTTCACAGTGTGGAAAAAGTTTCAGTAGACGGAATTATCTCCAGCAACACCAACGCATTCACACCAGGGAGAAGATAAATTTTTAGTAACCAAAGAAATTTTTTCATATACAAACAACTGTATGTACTTGATCACGAGGACATGCCTTAATAATGAGAAGGTGTGGAATTAACCAGTTCTGGTCTGAAGACGAATTTGGCCCAAATGTATAATTTATTGAGAACACTGTCATTTGATAGTACCAGAAAAGGACTACATCTATTACAAGGGTTTTCCTAATGGAGGATTTAAAAATCTGTAAAAAAGATTTAAGATTGACAGAAATATGTTGTGTTGTATCATGTAAAATATTGTTGATTTTAACAGCAAAAAAAAGGCAAAGTTTTTTCAAAGTTTTGGGCTTACTGTACAATTTGGATGCATTTACACTGCACATATCAAGTGACCTAATTCAGATTTTGCACAGTTTGCTTCAATGTGGCACAGATCGAATATGACCGATGGCCATGAAAGCAGGAAAAAGAGCAGTTACATTCAAATCGCTTTCAGGCATCATTCCTATTTGGAAATTAATAGGGAAGTGGTGGCTTACTGGTTAAGGTGTTTGACTAATGCCAGAAAGACCGGGGGTCGATTCCCAGTACCACCACCGTGGGCCCCTGAGCAAGGCCCTCAACCCCCAGTTGCTCAGCTGTATAAATATGAGATAAATGTAAGTCGCTCTGGATAAGAGCATCTGCCAAATGCTGTAAATGTAAATGATATAAATCAAATACGTTCATTATCAGACAAATGCGAGTCAAACGCCATTGAATAAGCGACCGTGGCGCATGAGGTCATTTCAGGTGGACACCGAACAGAGATATACAGTATATAACTTAGCATAACTGTGCATTTTAATATTTATTTTTTCTGATATACTCCATACTGATACAATAGATCACAAATGTGTAACAACCACAAAACTGTTGAAGGAAGCAGTGTACAAAGTTGCAATCTTAACACACCGGAAGAGAGGAAGTTCAGGATAAAACTGAGAGCACACTGTACTTGACCAATGCTACATTCGCCCAGGCTGTAATAGGGACTCTTACGTCTTAGCCTGTTGCTTCCATGAATTCTTGTGCCATTTTTACTTTCTTCAGTCAGTACATTGTGTTGTTTTGCTGTGTATAGAGTAAATGTAGATATCGGGCAGCATGATCTGCATAGTAAATGTGGCTTTAGTTTTCAATGTTGAAAACCAGTATTGATCTATATATTGATGGAAACGCATATGACTTTTGGCAGCAGTCTGTGCAGCATGAGTGTTAATATCGGAATCCTAAAGGCAGACCCTCTTATTTATTAAAAAAGGCAACATAATTTGTAACAGTTAACTGTGCAGCTCCATTATATTCCTCGCACCACATGCCTGTGTTTAGTGGCTAAATTTACATCATTCAGGGTGGCGCCGTGGTGTAGTGGGTTGAGGCGGTGGCCTAAATTATGTAAATTTAAATATACATAAATGGCCACCGCATACTTCATCCTTCTGTTCTATCAATAAAGGCAAAAAAATCTTTAGAAAAATAATAAGATTTACATAATTTAGCAACATACCAAAGTAAAACTCATAACTAAACAGCTCAGTAGTGGTACACTCCATCACAAGAAAGTGTAACAACCAAAAACTCCTGGATAAAGTGCAACATAGAAAAATAGCAATTTTTAAAATAAGATTTTAAGTGCAGGTAATTAAGGAAAAAAAGTGGGTTTTTAATCATTTCTTAAAAACAGCCAGTGACTCTGCTGTTCTGACATCGATGGGAAGTTTATTTCATCAGGAAGTTTATGTCATATTTCATTGCTTTTTAGGGAATGGTGGGAACAGCCTGGCGGTTGTGTAAGCAAGTCACTGGAAGATTGACTTAAGCTAAAGACACTGAATTCTACATGGCTACATGTCTTATCGGTGTAACATGCAACTAGCTTAACATGTTACCTGATCCAAGCATGAGCTTACAGGTTTTTTTTAAATGTGCTAACCTGATTATTATAATAACCCCCAGCCCTTTTGCATTTCATCAGCCATACAGTGATTGAAAACAGCCCCAGCCAGAATACGACCATAAAGCATGAACATTAGAGGTGTAACGCTAAATCATGTCACAAGATATTGTAATAAAATAATGTTAAATATGTCTTGGGATACGAGTTAAAATACGCTTTCAGTGATTAGATCAAGTGTTCAGTTACTGTTTAATAATTTACACGTACAGTATGTAATCAGTGACAGTATGTGTTATCAATTTTACAACTTTAGTATTTAATGGTTTGGCTGTTTAAAGTTTGATAGTATTTTATTGTAAGTTCAGTGTTGTGAATTGTACTAAATTGTGATGTGTAAATAAATAAAATATGATAACCAACTTTTATCTCTTGCCAAACACACAGTAACAATGATTACTTTACCTCTGTGAATTGCCATGTAGAGTAAGTGGCATCTACAGCGTCGTCTTTCTCAAACATTTCTATTTTCCTTTGCTGACATAGAAACAACCTCTCAACATTCCAAATCACTGACAATTGTAGCTTTTTTATTTTGCACAATTTAAAACATTTATAAAATATTCTTAATTTATTATATAAGTAA
>VCAZ01000135.1:295182-337234 GCA_005784505.1 Bagarius yarrelli | reverse complement strand
GTATTGAATCTTGTGTAATATTTTAGTTTTAACCTTTCTCAATTACCTGATGGATCACTTTCCTCTCCTCCAGCAGGTGTCGCTGTGATGTCGGTGTGGTTCCTCTACAAATTGACAGAAACAGAAGAAGACATGCTGCAGTTTTTCTGATTGATGAACTGATCTTTATATTGTATAAAAATATTAATACAAATGTGCAAATTTATGAAGGCAAAATATGTCCATGCTAATTACGCGTGACATCTCAGTGACATTCTCTACTATCAACAACCTTAATTAGGCATTGAAGACATGACCGTTACAGCCGCTTGCTATTAAATCATGTAATGCTGGGTACATTTACGGCATTTTCAGACGTCTTTATCCAGAGCGATTTACATTTTATCTTTTTAAAGAACTAAGCAGCTGAGGGTTAAGGCCTTGCTCAGGGGTCCCAGCAGTGGCAATTTGGTGGTGCTGGGAATCGGATTCCGATCTTCCAATTAGCAGGCCAACACCTTCACTACGCTACCACTACCCTACAAGATAAGGCTGATTTTGGGCCAATTTCTCCTATTCTGACAATCCTAGGTAAAATTGTTCTGACTAAATTTTGGTCAGGATGTATTGCAGACCCCACAATCAAAGTGTAAAATTGCTCAGAGCTGTCAGAGAACAAGAACCAGAAGAATACAAGCATATCTTTTTTGTGTGTTAGTTTTCTAAATATAAATGATGATATAAATATATTGTAAATGGGAGAGGGGTGTCTCAGCCCAGCTACAGTTTTCAGACAGTCTGCTCTTTTATAATGTAATGTACTACAGCGGCCCAATAGGAGGATTTCTTTGAAGATTGGGGTGTGAGGACAGGTGAGGGACACTACATGTGGGGCAGGGTTACCTTTCTTAGTCAATAGAACCTTCTTACTTACCCTCACTTTTATTTTGTATGATCTTTTTGAAATTCTTTTCCCTCTTTCTTTTAATTTTAGGGATTTTTTTTATTTAGATCGAAAAGCCAAAACAATCATTTGGTAAATTATTGCTTTCCATGTAGGATGTGGTACTAGAACAACATTTCTTTTAATAAACCACTACAAATATACAATAATTCAGGTGAGCTGACCAGCTCTTATTTAGTCCATTCAAAACAGATGTATACATTTCCACAAAGTAAAATCAAACATTTTTTAAAGTTTATAAAAGTTTATAAACTTTTGTTCAAGACATTGTTTTAATTTAACTATTTGTGTGGTTTTTGTTTTTGTCTTTGGCATTGGCATTGATATGAGTGGTGTCCCAGACCAAGTCCTGTCCTACTGTCCAAACTCAATGAAGACAGAAGAGGAAGAATGTGAGATACTGGTGAACACAGGAAGTTCAAGTACTCACCAAAAGTCATGTGATTCTGTCCAAGTAAGAGAGGTTAAGAAAGAAATTCCTGACACACAGGGTGGAAAGAGTTTCAAGAGTAAACTCCGACACAACAGTCCGAAGAGATTTTCTAGGCAGAGTATTCTTCAGCAACTCATTCACACTGGGGAAAAACCATTTCACTGCTCCCAGTGTGGGAAAAGTTTTTGCTAGAAGAGTAATCTTCAAATGCATCGGTACATACATCGGCACACGAGAGAAACCATCTCAGTGCTCACACTGTGAAAAAAGTTTTGGCCTACAGAGAAATCTTCAGAATGCATCTGCGCGTTCATACAGAGAAGCCAAATCAGTGCTCACAGTGTGGAAAGAACTTTTGTAGTCGAAATGAACTCCAAAAACACCAGCGCGTTCATATGGGAGAGAAGCAAATTCACTTTTAGCAGTTTAAGATGGCATTGAAATCCTCAGCAACACCAGCACATTTACACACAGTGGTGAAATGTAACTAATTACAATATAATTCGTTTACAGTGCTTAACTACATTTTTCATTTTGTTTTCCACTTTTTAAGTATAATTAAATTGTGGTACTTTTACTTTCACTTGAGTTAAACATAAATAAAGAGTACAAAAAGATATACATTTATTTGCTTTTAAGATGTAAGGCATTTGTTGGGGGGGTCATATACTGTAATTTTTATATGGTAAATATTGAGCTTATGCTGACATCATTTGGCAGCTGCCCTTATCCAGAGTGACATTGCTCAAATTGCTCTACAATTTCAGCTCCCACAAATTGATAAGTAGTTATTTTTTCCATGTTATTGTTATATGCTGATTTTTCTATAAATATTAGGAATATTCTTGCTGTACTCATACATTCTTATGAATATTCTATATTCTATATTTATATATTGTTATGTGGCCTGCCTTCTTTACAATATCTTTAAAATAGATTATAATTTTGTTAATGTTAAAATTGTAACATTTTATATTACCACATTGTTACAAGCGTACATTGGCGTCTATGCTAAGCTAACCGGTTTTTACCTCAGGTGAATCTCCACAGCGCGTGCTGAAGAAAAATCAGTTTTACTGTATGAAAGAGTGAAGTGGAGAAAAGTGACAGATGAAATGGAAATAAACATTTCTTTTACCGTATTTAGTCTTTATTCCTCAGTGAATCTAAAGTGTAAATAAAGATTTCTATCAGTGTATTTTTGATTTTATTCCTCAGTTTTACAGATTCGTGTAACGGTTCGGTGAACCGCGGCAGCAGTTTTACTCCCAAGTTTTACTGTAAGTGAATGTAAACCTTCATCTAGTTATAACTTCTTTAAAACACTAACACCTGCTGCACAACTGTGATAATAAACATTGGGATCATTTAAATATATTTTATTCACCATTTAAATATATTTTATTCAGTTAAACATTAAAATCCGTGATATTTTAGTGTTATTACCTGTTGTTTCCTCTCCTCCAGCAGGTGTCGCTGTGACCCTGTGGCTGTGGTTCCTCTACACATTGACAGAAACAGAAGAAGACGTGCTGCAGTTTTTCTGATTGATGAACTGATCTGTCCGACTCTACTAATCATCTTTCCATTCCAATATTTCTGACAGGGTTTTACCATCACACTTCCATCTGATCCGTTCTGGGGGGATTTCCGGTGTTTAACTGCGTTCTGCTGGAAAGATCAAGGTAAGTTCAACTCGACTAACAGTCACTCAACGCGTAAAAATAAACCTTAAGCGCTTTCATGATCTTTCACATTGATTAATAAAATATTATTGGTATTTGTGGATTTTCGAGAATTTAATTGATCATTCATCTTTATTAAAAATTGCATTTTAAATTGTTAGTTGATCAACTTGGATCACTTCAGGCAGACCTAATTAATTCTCTCACAAAAGATCAACCAGTTATATAGTAAATCGTTTAAATGATTCATCATTAAACTCACCATAACTGACTGCTTCATGATCTAGTTTTACATTTAGAAAGAGTTTCAATAGCTATAAAATAGACAACCGTCAGTTGATCACATCGATTCGGATCACTTTAGGAAGACCCACTTTATCCTCCCAAAAAGATCAAGAAATTTTACTGTGAAATTTTTTTTATTTATCTTTTTTTACAGTCAACAAATTATTAAAAATCATATATACATAAGTTAATTTCCTGCTTCTATGATGCAGCTAGTACTACTTAACCTCAGACTGGTTTGGGGTGGAGATTCTAGACTCCAGATCTGAAACAGGATATCTGTTTGCAATAGAGCAAGAGACATTCAGCACGGAATCTTGCACAAAATACATATTACACCTTTTAAAAAGGCATAAATACAATTCACCCGCTCTGCCCTAAGTGCAGGTCTGATATAGGAGACTAATCTTCTTGCATATGGAGCTGTTGAGCTGTTATGTGTTATGTGCCTATCATGTCAGTGTTTTGGCTCAAACAATATCTTTAGTTTAGCTCTGGAACTGGATCTGTTTGCACTTCTTTTGGGTATTTCCTGTGATTTTATTTTTAATAAAAAATAATAGAAGGCTTTTTAGCTTTCTAGCTTTTGCTGCTAGGAAAAATGTACCGGTCGAAATCCTTCCTCCATCAAAAGGTGGCATACAATTGTTAGAGAGATTATTCCTCTGGAGCTCTAGACTTGTACAACTCACTTTACAACCAATTACTTTATTCGTATTTGGACGCCATACCTTAAAAGTTAAAATGCCTCTACTTGCCAGATTTTTTGGTTGGGTATGACAATGTTCCGACATGTTTTAATACTGTTCTGCAATAAGCACAATATTTTTTTGTCCAGAGTTGCACGATTAAAGATGTGTTGTGTTATAATCCATTGAAGGTCATTTCAATATATTTCTGTAGTCCTTATTCTTTGGGAACATAACGTTGATGAACCAGACCAACTACACCAACCCCAGATCACAGTACTGCCCCCTTACAGGCTGTACTGTAGGCACGTGATGGGTGCATTACTTCATCCTCCTCTCTTACCCTAATGCGCCCATCAAACTGGAACAGGGTAAATCTGGACTCATCAGACCACATGACTTTCTTCTATAGCTGAAAAATCCAATCTTTATGCTTCCTAGCAAATTGAAGCCTTTTTCCCAATTAGCCTCACTCATAAGTGGTCTCTTACGATTGTTTAACATTTTTTCTGACCATATTTAATCCTTGAAGATGATGGTTCCCGACTCTCCTTCCAGTGATTAATAATGTGTTGGACAGTTTCAATAGTTTCAGCATCTCTTTAGATGTGTTTTTTTTTTGTTAAATAGACACCAGGTTAAAGGTCTATAATTTAGTTTTAAACTTAGAGTGTGCCAGTTTGGGAGGTATCTGGCACCTGCAGTTGATTGTTATCCTGGGTATTATCAAATTCATTAAAATTCATTAGGTAAACTGATCTGCACTGTTGAAGCACTTATTAATCTTAGTTAAAAATTTCAGTGTTTCCCCTGCCATTATATTATATTGGATAATGTTTTTTTTTTTTTAAACAAACTAAGTTGTCTCATGTTATTTATCATAATTACATGATGGCATGTAATTCCTGTCTCTATAAGGTCTTGTGTTTATGACGAAGTTACATAATTCCCAAATCTAAAGAAATAGTGCTTATTAAGCTTCTAATTTAAAACCTGACCATCATGTCAGAATACATAAGGGTGCCAAGACATCATCTCTGTTTCAGTTTTTTAAATATGGCAAATATTGATCCCAATGTGGGAAATGATACTTGAACAATATTTCTTTTAATAAATCATCACCAATATTAATCATCACCAATTAAGTTGGGCTGACCTGCTTTTACTTCAGACAAGTCCGTTTAGAACAGATCAGGACGTTTCCACAGAGGAAAAAACAAATGATGTTAAATTTATTAACTAGTTTAAGAAAATTTAACGATTTGCATGGTTTTTGTTTCTGCCTTTGGCTTTAGATATGAGTGGTGTCCCAGAAGTCCTGTCCTGCTCTCCAACCTTGGTGAAAACTGAAGAAGAAGAATGTGATATACTGGTAAACACAGGAAGTTCAAGTACTCAGCAAAAGTCATCTGGTCTTGTTCACATGAATGCACCTCAGAGAGAAGTTAAAAAGGAAATTCCTTACTTACAGTATGGAAAGAGTTCTACAAGCCAGAGTAAACGTAAAGAACACCAGCACATTTATACAGGGGAGAAACCATATCACTGCTCACAGTGTGAGAAAAGTTTTACAAGCAATCGCCAGCTCAATCTACACAATCGGATTCACACCGAAGAGAAACTGTTTCAGTGTTCGCAGTGTGGAAAAAGTTTTAACCAGAAGATTCGTCTTCAGCGGCATCTTAGCATTCATACAGGCGAGAAGACTTATCAGTGCACACAATGTCGGAAGAGTTTGGTGGCCAAGTTGATCTGAAAAAACACCAACATGTCCACAAGGGAGAGAAACCATTCAACTGTCTACAGTGTGGAAAAAGTTTTAGACGCAACAATAATCTCCAGCAGCATCTCCTCATTCACACAGGAGAGAAACCATATCACTGTTCCCAGTGTGGAAAGAGTTTTAGACGTAACAATAATCTCCAGCAGCATCTCCGCATTCACACAGGAGAGAAACCATTCCACTGTTCCCAGTGTGGGAAAAGTTTTAGATGTAAAAGTATTCTTCAGCAGCATCAGCACATTCATACAGGAGAGAAACCATTTCACTGTTCACAGTGTGGGAAGACTTTTAGACATTATAGTACTCTTCATCAGCATCTGCGCATTCATACAGGAGTAAAGCCATATACATGTTCACAGTGTGGAAAAAGTTTTAGACACCAGAGTTCTCACATAGAACACCAGCAAATTCACATGGAAGTCAAGCCGTATCAATGTTCTTTTTGCGAAAAGAATTTTCCAAGCCAGGGTATTTTGCAGCAACACAAACACATTCATACAGGAGTGAAACTATTTCACTGTTCACAGTGTGGAAAGAGTTTTAGACGAAACAATACTCTCCGGCAGCATCTGCGCATTCATACAGGAGAGAAACCATTTCACTGTTCAAAGTGTGGAAAGAGTTTTAGACATTACAGTACTCTCCTTCAACATCTGCGCATTCACACGGGAGTAAAGCCGTATACATGTTCACAGTGTGGAAAAAGTTTTAGCCACCAGTATTCTCTCACAGAACACCAGCGCATTCACACAGGAGTGAAGCCGTATTGCTGTGCAGAGTGTGGGAAAAGTTTTTCTAGGCAGAGTATTCTCCAGCTACACAAGCGCATTCACACTGGAGAGAAACCGTTTCAGTGCTCACAGTGTGGAAAGAGTTTTAACCAGAAGAGTAATCTTCAGATGCATCTGCGCATTCATATAGAGAAGCCGTTTCAGTGTCCACAGTGTGCGAAGAGTTTTAGCAGCCAAAGTGATCTCCAAAAACACCAGCACATTCACATGTGAGAGAAGCCATTTCACTGCTAGCATTGTAAAGAGATATAGATGGCAGGATAATCTTTAGCAACACCATTGCCTTCCTACCCGGAAAAAGCTATATCAGTTCTCGGACTACAAGCAAAGCGTCAGTGACCAGAGAAATTCTCAGGAATACAAACGAATTAATATATCTTGGAACAGACTAAAAAAATTCTGCTTCAATTAAACAGTTTTCTATAGCTGGAAGATTTTAGCTGGTAAATACAATGGGTTTACATCATAAGACCTTATCAAAGCAAATTTCTGATTTAATAACAATACCTTAGACAATACATGTTTTACACTTGTTTAGTTTATGACTGGGTGATTACCAAAAAAGTCCAGACTTAGAGACTCCAAGTAACCCTTTCTAACTCAAATTTGTGTGATTTTTTTTAATACTCTTTTGTGAATGTTGCATCAATCTGTGATGTGTTCAGTAACCTGCGGTATCTTGCAGTAAGTTTTTTTTCCTTGCTAAAGTGTGCACATTTCAACATTTTGAACCAAGGTGTCACAATAATCAGGTCAACAGGTTTGGTGCTGACGACTGGCAACTCGAACCTTTAGCTCCTCACACATATTCTATGGGATTAAGGTCTGGAGACTTACTAGGACGCTTTAGGGCTTTAATGTGCTTCTTTATGAGTCACTCCTTTGATGCCTTAGTTGTGTCGTTTGGGTCATTGTCATACTGGAATACTCATCATGGCCCATCTGTAATGTCTTTACTAAGGGGAAGGAGGTTCTCAACCAAGATTTTATCATACATGGCCCGTCTATCAACTCTTTTCGATGAGGTGAAGTAGTCCTTGTCCTTAGCAGAAAAACACTTACTGGCAGCTAATTAACAGTCGTTGTGATCATTTTTTTCCCCTTCGAACTCAAATGAAGAACCAATAGGAGCACTAAACCTAAAAAAGAGGATTGCCTAACCTGATGACACAACTAGCGGTGAAAATGAGTCCAGTGGACAGTATAACAAGAACCTATTGGGGATGTCATGAAAAAAATTACAGCTACATGTTTTGGTTTGCTGATGATGACTGGTACAATCTGACATTATGACAACTGAGATCCCACAGTGTGACATGGAGATCATGTTTGTACAGTCTGACTTACAACAATCCCTAAAGACTAATTAGTCTTTATAAAGTTTTAGTCAGCTAATGTAAAGCTAACTGCTTCCTAAATTATATTTACACAGGAAATTAATAATTCTGCACTGAAGTGACACCTTAAACCGATTAAAATAATAGCTTTTTTTTACTTTATACTCTAGAATTCACTGTATTTGCTGAATTATTTTTATCGTTTAAAAAATGCATTTACCAGTGGGGTTTACTTCATGATTATGTCCATGGTGGCAGTGGCCACCCCCTGGCTTTGCCCGTTCTTGTTTATGCATTAGAGCAAGACTTCAAATAATAATATATACCCATTCATTTTTTTTCCAAACATTTTGAAAGCATGCCCCCCCCCCTTTTGTAGTGTTGCTTTTTTTTCGCTACACACCAACCCAATTAAACTGAATGTACACACACACATATATAAATAAGATATAAAATAAATCCAGATAAGCAAACAACAAATAAAGCATAACAGCAGCATGCATTTATTCTGAACGCAAGCATTTCGATAGGACTTATGTTCCTGCTGTTGCGAGCACAGCATTTTGATATGGGGTATGTTAAGCTATGTGCAACACGTAGGTTGTGCTCCACTGACTTTTTTTTTTTTTGCGCGCATGTCAGAAATTAAAAAGCTAGCTAGCAAAACTAAAAGGCTAAAAAAGAGAGAAGCACACTGACTAATCTATCTGAGATATATGGGTGTTTGAGTACCACATGCAGCCAAAATTCACTTAAATATATTTCTCCAAATTTTATTTTTAGAGTGCAATCCATACAGAGTTCTGCAAGTTCTTGCTCTTTGACTGGAAACATTCTGGTGACAGAGGATTGAAGTTTTCACTAGCAGTGGGGTAGTAAATCTTAAACCGTAACATTTATAGATTTGCAACTATAGATTTGAATAAAACTGGTGTCTTAAAAGCTCGGTCCTCTACTGAAATATAAAATTGCCCGCGCAACGAAATAAAGGACGGAGCAAAGCAGGTGGGGTGATTCTCTACTTAGTTTAAACTTTAAATACTGCATATCCAAATTATATCATTGGGGTTTTTTTTTGCTATACTTTGTTTACTCTCTGATTAACATTAAGATAATTTATTAAGCATGTTTGTCACAAACACACATCTACATTAAGGACAGATCCATTCCTTGATGCAGAAACCTTAAGACTAAGTTACACTGTTCCGGTTTCTTCTGGCCTACTCCTGTTCTATGTTATTTAATAAATATTAGTTTCACTTTATCTTCATGTACATTCTGATTGTTCTGGGTATAAATACCTCACCTCTGTCAACCTCTCGCTGGGGCGAGATAGCAGCAGAACTCTCCTAGACGTCAGAACCAGATTCCAGTTGACTCGAAAGAAAAGCACTTTTTTTATGCGGAGATTATGCGGCACCATTAGCCAGATTTTGTCATCCTTACCGTTACATAAGAAGGCATCCATCCAAGCAAACAGAGCATGCTGCATCAAAAAATGATTGCACCTGCCTAAAATTCTCGTTAAATCATTATTATAAGCATGGTGGATGTAGGCATTCTAGGAATATTCAAAGGATTGTATCAAAATGGCTTTTCCACCCTAACTCTAGTTTCATCAAATTAATCTTTTATCTCATTAGAGCCACTGTCCTGCACAAAGAGAGAAAAGCAATTAAATCATATTTTTAAGCACCATATAAAAATTGTACTTTGGTCTTACAATGTTTTGACATGCAGGTCTATCAGCGTATGTAAGCAGAGTGGAGTGGCAATATTTTCCCTCCACTCAAGCTCCACACCAGTTTTTTATTTCCCCGCTCACCCCATGATCTATCCTCACTGAAGTATCCTTACTTTCCTCTCTATGTACACTCCATGAAAAAAAACTAGATTTATTAACAATCCACTGTAGACATTTTATTGTAGATAGTTTTAAGAAAATCTGCCATGTTCCACTCGGTTACTACTATTGGGCAAGTTAAAATTTAATTAAAATGAGTTGAGCTTGTGGTGGAGCGTTAGTGGAGGAGTTAGTGGAGAGTTACTAGAGCATTAGTAAGGCGTTAGTGGAGCGTTAGTGGAGCGCTAGTGGAGCGTTTTGTGGAGAGTTAGTGGAGAGTTAGTGGAGCGTTAGTGGAGAGTTTTGTGGCGAGTTAGTGGAGAGTTAGTGGAGCGTTTGTGGAGTTAGCGTTAGGGGAGCGTGGAGCGTTTGTGGAGAGTTAGTGGAGAGTTAGTGGAGCGTTAGTGGAGCGTTAGTGGAGCGTTAGTGGAGGAGCGTTTGTGGAGAGTTAGTGGAGAGTTAGTGGAGAGTTAGTGTGAGCGTTTGTAGGAGAGTTAGTGGAGCGTTAGTGGAGCGCTAGTGGAGAGTTAGTGAGGAGTTAGTGGAGCGTTAGTGAAGAGTTAGTGGAGCGTTAATGGAGCGTTTGTGGAGCGTTTGTGGAGAGTTAGTCGAGAGTTAGTCGAGAGTTAGTGGAGCATTAGTGGAGAGTTAGTCGAGAGTTTAGTCGAGAGTTAGTGGAGCGTTCGTGAGATTTAGTCGAGAGTTAGTGGAGCGTTAGTGTGGAGCGTTAGTTAGTGGAGCGTAGTTACTGGAGCGTTACTGGAGAGTGGACTGGAGCGTTAGTAAGGTGTTAGTGGAGCGCTAGTGGAGCGCTAGTGGAGAGTTAGTTACTGGAGAGAGTTATGGAGCTGGAGAGTTACTGAAGCATTAGTAGTAAGGCGTTAGTGGAGAGCACTAGTGGAGAGTTAGTGGAGTGTTAGTGGAGCGCTAGTGGAGAGTTAGTGAAGAGTTAGTGGAGCATTAGTGAAGAGTTAATGGAGCGTTAATGGAGCGTTAGTGGAGAGTTAGTGGAGTTAGTGGAGCACTAGTGGAGAGTTAGTGAAGAGTTAGTGGAGCATTAGTGAAGAGTTTGTGGAGCGTTAGTGGCGCGCTAGTGAAGAGTTAGTGGAGCCTGTGGAGCGCTAGTGGAGCGTTAGTAAGCCACTAGTGAAGAGTTAGTGGAGCGTTATTGAAGCGTTAGTGGAGCGTTAGCGGAGTGTCAGAAAATGTTCACAGCACATTGAGAGTTAGTGGAGAGTTAGTGGAGAGTTACTGGAGCATTAGTAAGGCGTTAGTGGAGCGTTAGTGGAGCGCTAGTGGGAGAGTTAGTGGAGAGTTAGTGGAGAGTGACTGGAGCGTTAGTAAGGCGTTAGTGGAGAGTTAGTGGAGCGCTAGTGGAGTGAGCGTTAGTGGAGAGTTAGTGGAGCGTTAGTAGTAGGCGTTAGTGGAGCGTTAGTGGAGCGCTAGTGGAGAGTTACTGGAGAGTTACTGGAGCATTAGTAAGGCGTTAGTGGAGAGCTAGTGAAGCGTTAGTGGAGCGCTAGTGGAGAGTTAGTGAAGCGTTAATGGAGCGTTAGTGGAGAGTTAGTGGAGCGTTAGTGAAGCGCTAGTGGAGAGTTAGTGAAGAGTTAGTGGAGCGTTAGTAGTAAACCGTTAGTGGCGCGCTAGTGAAGAGTTAGTGGAGCCTGTGGAGTGCTAGTGGAGCGTTAGTAAGCCGCTAGTGAAGAGTTAGTGGAGCGTTATTGAAGCGTTAGTGGAGCGTTATTGAAGCGTTAGTGGGCGTTAGCGTTAGCGGAGTGTCAGAAAATGCTCACAGCACATTGACGTTCAAAAAACCTACTCTGATCTCATACACTGCTGAGGTAAAAATGTGATAAATCGGCTATTATCAATATTTAATGAACACAGAATATCAAAGTCCACTTCACTAAATAAATGTATAATCTATATTTACATCATTTAAATTACTAATCTATTAAAATTAATCTTATATTTACAATAACATACCTACAAATTCTATATATAATATTCTGTATAAATATTTACATTTTAAATAAATTTTAACTTAGTTAAACTTTGCATATTATAAGCCATAAAAACGCTTGAGCGCGCGTGCGCAGTGTCCATTGGTGTCTATGCTAAGCTAACCGGTTTTTACCTCAGGTGAATCTCCACAGCGCGTGCTGAAGAAAATCAGTTTTACTGTATGAAAGAGTGAAGTGGAGAAAAGTGACAGATGAAATGGAAATAAACATTTCTTTTACCGTATTTAGTCTTTATTCCTCAGTGAATCTAAAGCGTAAATAAAGATTTCTATCAGTGTATTTTTGATTTTATTCCTCAGTTTTACAGATTCGTGTAACGGTTCGGTGAACCGCGGCAGCAGTTTTACTCCCAAGTTTTACTGTAAGTGAATGTAAACCTTCATCTAGTTATAACTTCTTTAAAACACTAACACCTGCTGCACAACTGTGATATTAAACATTGGGATCATTTAAATATATTTTATTCAGTTAAACATTAAAATCCGTGATATTTTAGTGTTATTACCTGTTTGATGAGTTCTCTCTCCTCCAGCAGGTGTCGCTGTGATGTTGTCGGTCTGGTTCCGCTACACTGACAGAAACAGAAGAAAACGTGTTGACAGGAAATTACAAATCTTTAATTATATTTTAAAGGAAAACTGTTAATAAATAGGGTATAAATGAATTAATTGATATTATTAGTGTGTTTTTTAAAAAAATATATAATATACGTTTCGAAAGTCACTCTCGTCCACACTCCTGTCTCGTAGGTGGCGGCAATGCACCTTAACGTTGGATGCCACCCGCCATAAAAGAAGAAGGCGACGACGACGACGTGCTGCAGTTTTTCTGATTGATGAACTGATCTGTCCGACTCTACTAATCATCTTTCCATTCCAATATTTCTGACAGGGTTTTACCATCACACTTCCATCTGATCCGTTCTGGGGGGATTTCCGGTGTTTAACTGCGTTCTGCTGGAAAGATCAAGGTAAGTTCAACTGGACTAACAGTCACTCAGTCCTAAATCACTTTCTACTTCCTAGACTAGAAAATAGTGGAGTTTACACAGTCTCTAGTGCACTTTATACACAATCAGCACTCATTTAAAACCCAGAACTAGTGAAAGGTGACATTGTCTTGGGGAGAACATTATTCCTGTCAGTGAAGCTTTAAAAAGATGATAAAGTAGTTTTTTGGTCTGTGAAATGTGGGAAGTCCAAAGAAAACGAAGAAAAATTTTGACAAGAGAATACCTGGCTAACTAAATAGCTACTACTTAAATTTATTTATGAATAACAAAACTGTGGCAGCACTGGCAGTGGAGGCTGAAATGAGGCGCTGAGTTGTTGATTGGAAGACCAGGAGGACTTGGGCTCAAGCACCAATGCCGCCACTGTTGGGTCCTTGGGCAAGACCCTAATGCCTCCTACTTCAGGGGCATTGTTTTATAGCTGAACCTGTGCTCTGACCCCAATCCTCCAAGGTGTACTTTTTTCTATACAAAAATACACTTCAAAAAAACCACAGATAAGTTGAGGTGAATGATGGGTATCTTTGGTAGCAGGTAAGATTAGCACTTCAGATATTGCGTGAAGTCTCAGTGGGATTTTCCTCTGCAGGAAATGGGAAGCAGGGTTAAACAAAAAAAAAAGAGGAATCGGGATACAATAGTTGATAGTTAGCCCCACTGCACTTTCCAACAGCTGAAGAAGGTCTTCAAGGTCATTATGGTCACCTATCGTGCTGAGCACAATGTAAGAAGTGGTTAAGTTATGGTTGAATCTTCAGCCTGAGCTTTCACTGCAGGTCCAGTGTTTATGGCTTTCAATAACTCCAACAAGTGGTGAGAACTCCATGACTGTATATTTTCCTTCTATTTCTGGATTTCAGCACAAGTGTAAGACATGTCTGAAGACAGGCTTGTGAAATTTGACTTAATTCTTTATGCTTTTTTAGCAGGACTATTCCATGCGCACTCACACACATAAAGATATGGGTTATGAATATATTGTAAATTAATATTCATTATCTTAGCCTAGCTACGGTTTTCAGAAGGTCTGCTCCTTTATGTGGATGGCATGGTTCTCTTTTTACCCCATTTTATTTTTTATCTTTTAAAACTTCTTTTCCCTCCCGATTTTAGGCCTTTTTATTCAGATCAATAATTTACAATAATCATTTGTTTTAGGAAATGGTACTGTAACAACATTACTTTAAATAAGCAATTACAAATATTATTCTGGTAAGCTGACCTGCTCTTACTTCAGACAAGTCCATTCAGAACAGATCCGTTTTGTATTGTATTCAGGTCTAATGTTTTTAAAAAAATGTTTTTTAATTTAGTTTAACTTGCATGTTTTTGTATTTGCCTTTGGCTTTAGATATGACTGATGTCCCAGACCACGTCCTGTCCCACTCTCCAACCTTAATGAAGACTGAAGAGGAAGAATGTGAGATTCTGGTGAACACAGGAAATTTATTTAGTCAGCAAAAGTCCTCTGGTCCTGTCCACATAAATGTGCCTCGGCAAGAAGACATTCCTGACTCACAGGGTGGAAAAAGTTTTAGACAGAAAATTAATGCACAGCAGTACATTCTTACCGGAAAGACGACATATCCATGTTTACAGTGTGGAAGAACTTTTGGTAGCCAAGGTAATCTGAAAAATCACCAGCGTGTTCACACAATAGACAAACTCTTTCACTGTTCACAGTGTGGAAAGGGTTTTAGACGTAACAGAGCTCTCCAACAGCATCTCCGCATTCATACAGGAGAGAAGCCATATCACTGTCCACAATGTGGGAAGAGTTTTAGAGGTAGAAATGCTCTTCAGCAGCATCTCCGTGTTCACACAGAAGAAAAACCATATCACTGTTCACAGTGTGGAAAGAGTTTCAAGAGTAACAGTGGTCTTCAGCAGCATCTGCGTATTCACACCGGAGAGAAGCCGTATACGTGTCCACACTGTGGGAAGAGTTTTAGACACCAGAGTTCTCTCCCAAATCATAAGCGCATTCACACAGGAGAGAAACCATATAACTGTGCTTTTTGTGAGAAGAGTTTTTCTAGCCTGAGTAAACTACAGCAACACCAACGCATTCACACTGGGGAGAAACCGTTTCATTGCTCACAGTGTGGGAAAAGTTTCCCGAGCCAGGGTAGTCTTCATCAACACAAACTCATTCACACCAGAGCGAGACAGTTTTATTGCTCACAGTGTGGAAAGAGTTTAAGTAGCCAGAGTTCTCTCACAAAACACCAGCGCATTCACACAGGAGTGAAACCATATTACTGTTCTCTTTGTGAGAAGAGTTTTTCTACCCAGAGTTATCTCCAGCAACACCAACGCAGTCACACTGGGGAGAAACCGTTTCAGTGCTTACAGTGTGGGAAAAGTTTCACGAGCCAGGGTAGTCTTTATCTACACAAACGCATTCACACTGGAGAGAGACCGTATCAGTGCTCACAGTGTGGAAAGAGCTTTATGAGCCAGAGTAAACTCCGAGATCACCAGCGCATTCACACGGGAGTGAAGCCGTATCACTGTGTTCTTTGTGAGAAGAGTTTTTCTAGCCAAAGTAATCTTCAGCACCACAAACGCATTCACACTGGAGAGAAACCGTTTCAGTGCTCACAGTGTGGAAAGAGTTTTAACCAGAAGAGTAATCTTCAGATGCATCTGCGCATTCATATAGAGAAGCCGTTGCAGTGTTCACAGTGTGTGAAGAGTTTTAGCAGCCAAAGTGATCTCCAAAAACACCAGCGCATTCACATGTGAGAGAAGCCATTTCACTGCTAGCATTGTAAAGAGATATAGATGGCAGGATAATCTTTAGCAACACCATTGCCTTCCTACCCGGAAAAAGCTATATCAGTTCTCGGACTACAAGCAAAGCGTCAGTGACCAGAGAAATTCTCAGGAATACAAACAAAACATAACTGATTATGGAAACCATCCACAGTGATAAGGAGAAAATGTGGAATTAACAAATTCTGATCCTAATTTGGCCCAAATTGTTTAAACCCATTAAATTGGTGGTACCAGGGAAGTGATTGTGCAGTAATTTAAGTTACCACTGATTAGTCCCAGAGCAATTGTATAAAACGGGATAAGTGTAAGTTGTTCTGGATAAGGATGTCTGCCAAATGCTGGAAATATTAATTATCATTAAAGGCAAACGTACAGTAAATTGCTTGCTGTTCTTGGAGTATATTTGTTGTTTTGAAAGGTGACAATCTAAGGTGTTGGTTCTAACCAGTCAGAATCACTGTAAGTGTTCTAGTATTGAGTAATAGAATATCAAATAATATTTAAAATCAAATAATATGACTATATCTAGTCAAATTTCTAATTTAATAACAATACTTTAAACAATGCGTGTTTTACCCATCTGTAAGATCTCATTTGTCAATGTCAGGCTGTACGATAGTCAAAACTAGCCGAAAAAGAACACACACAGGAACACTTGTCTGGAGTTTTGTGTCATAAATCCATGATGTGTTCAGTACTGTGCTGGCAGCTAGACAGGTAGCCACAAGAAAACAAAAACAATCTGTAGTGGTAATCTCCTCACTAAAATTCTTTTCTTTCTGTCAACATTTTAACATTTTGAGTTGAGGGGGTTTGTCGTGCTAATTACGGCGTTAGGTTTAGCACGCCTATTGGTTCTTTATTTGATGATCGACATGGGAGAAGTGACACTGCAAGGAGGGGGGTTAGAAATCTTTTGACAATTCAAAAAGTACATCAGAGATACAATTAACCGGATAACGGTGAACGTCAGACTAGCGATCAAAAACAACAGATTTTAGTGTAGGATTATAGGAATCTTTGGAGTTAAATATTTGTCTCAGACAACCAATATGTGGCTAAAATCGCACAGTGTTCAAGTTCAGGGAGTTTTATTGTCATTTCAGCCATATATCGCAGATGCAGTACACAGTGAGATGAAATAACGTTTCTCCAGGACCCCCTGGTGCTACACAAAACATAGAATTTACAAAACAACAGAGCCACTAAACAGAATAGACATAAAGTGCATGTGTGCAACCTGGTGCAGACAGTGCAGTAAACAATACAAACATTACAAATACTGCAAAGAAAACAATAAAGAACAGGACATAATGCTGGAGAGAACATTCAATAGCACCAAACAGATTATAAAATGAGGCACGACATTAAATGTGCAAATTAACAGCAATGTTGTGCAAGTAGCATTGTAAAGTGACTGTGCTTGACAAAAAATGTTTTGGTTTTTTTTTATTTTTATTTTTTTAGGTACTGCTGGGCTTTTTTACTAATAGAGCTGGTGTTGAGTGAGCAGGTGAGGTTCTCCGTCAGGTGGACACCCAGAAATTTTATGTTCTTGACGATCTCTACCAAGGAGCCGTCGATGTTCAGCGGGGAATGGTCGCTCTTTGCTTTTCTGAAGTCAACAACTATCTTCTTAGTCTTGTCAACGTTCATAGACAGGTTATTGGCTTTACACAAGGCTGTTAGCTGTTTCACCTCCTCGTCGTTCGTGCTGATAAGACCCACCACGGTTGTGTCATCAGCGAACTTGACGATGTGATTTGAGCTGTGCGTTGCTACACAGTCATAAGTCAGCAGAGTGAACAGCAGTGGGCTGAGCACACAGCCCTGAGGGGCCCCAGTGCTCAGTGTGGTGGTGTTGGAGATGCTGATCCCAATCCAGACTGACTGAGGTCTTCCTGTCAGAAATCCAGGATCCAGTTGCAGAGGGAGGTGTTCAGGCCCAGCAGGCTCAGCTTCTCAATCAGGTGCTGAGGGATGATTGTGTTAAATGCTGAACTAAAGTCTATGAACAGCATTCGTACGTATGTGACTTGGATTTAGAAGCACCTATTGGATTAAATAAGGTGTTAATCCAAAGTACAGAAGTCAGTGGCCATTTTGACGCCACTAAATAAATAATGTTCACATTTAAATGTACTTGTTACATATTTGATTGTTTTGACCCCATAACAGTGTAACTGCCTTAACTATCGTTTATATTAAAGAATGCAAATAATTTACTTGAAAGGTGTAATTAATTAACACTTCATTGTTTACTACTGGCAACTATCCAACTTCCAACTCTTTTTAGTAAAAGGCAGTGGCAGACAAAAGCAGTGTCTTAAACGTAAGCTGCAAACTAGTTTGGGAAATAACTAGTAAACATGGGGTTTTTTTTTTTACTTTATATATAGTTTTTTGTGTTGCTCAGTTTCTGATTCACCAGCGGGTGTCGCTGTGATGTCGCTGTGGTTCCTCTACACATTGACAGAAACAGAAGAAGACGTGCTGCAGTTTTTCTGATTGATGAACTGATCTGTCCGACTCTACTAATCATCTTTCCATTCCAATATTTCTGACAGGGTTTTACCATCACACTTCCATCTGATCCGTTCTGGGGGGATTTCCGGTGTTTAACTGCGTTCTGCTGGAAAGATCAAGGTAAGTTCAACTGGACTAACAGTCACTCAGTCCTAAATCACTTTCTACTTCCTAGACTAGAAAATAGTGGAGTTTACACACTCTCTAGTGCACTTCATACACAATCAGCACTCATTTAAAACCCAGAACTAGTGAAAGGTGACAGTGTGTGTAGATAATTATTAATGATTGGATTTTAATGAACGTTAACTTTGCTGGGCTTTATTCTCGTTAATAATAGATAATAGACAATCTAAGGTGTTGGTTCTAACCAGTCAGAATCACTGTAAGTCTTCCAGTATAGTAGAGTAATAGAACTTGGAACAGACTGAAAAGATATTCTGCCTATAATTATTTTTGTGAATACTATAGCTGGCAGCTTTAAGTTGGCAAATACAATTAAATAAAATAATAAGACTTATATCTAGTCAAATTTCTAATTTAATAACAATACTTTAAATAATGCGTGTTTTGCCCATCTGTAAGATCTCATTTGTCAATGTCAGGCTGTACGATAGTCAAAACTAGCCGAAAAAGAACACACACAGGTGTATCTATCAGTAAAGATTATAGTAATGAAATTACAGAAAGTACAAAAAACAAGCACATCACAGTTGATTCATTTTATTTCAACAGAAAAATGTTTTGAATGCAGTAATTTTATGGAATTGTGCCTTGCAAATAATTGCTATTTTCTGGACGATTGTGTTATTGGGGTATTAGTTAAATTAAATGTATTTCTAAAGGCTTTGTGGTTTCAGTGATGGATTTAAAATGTGTAAACAGTAAATAAAGTCAAGTGTTTTATGGTAACCAGTGTTTAAAAAGAGTTTCATGAAGATCCAGGTTTAGGGTTAGGTTTACAATTCAGTTTATTTTTATTTGTGTATAATTTTTAACAACAGACATTGCCTCGACTTTGAATAAATGTAATATTTCAGAATAAAGTTACAGACTATCAAGCCTGTGGCAATGGAGGCAAAGAAAAAACTGAAGGAAACCAGACTCAAAATGGAACCCATCACCAACTGGTGGACACCAAAGAATGTGGTTATAAATAATAATCATAAAAATGATGATAATAAGTATAATAATAATTAATGGGTAACTTATAACCCAGGGTTGTATCTAGGTTTATTACAGTTTTAACACTTTCTTGATAATTCCATCAAATGTCCAATGATGCCTGCACAAGGCCGTCTGTGAGACCAGCAGTTCAGAGGAACCAGCATGGTCTTCACGTTTTACAATTCACAGAAGTTTCATCTATCTTCAGGTAGCCCATGTTAAGCCACACTAGTGAACAACTCAGATAAGCATTCGAGCAGTAGGGCATCAGGATGGATCTGGCAGGTCTAGAGAGTTAAAGCGGTCAGGGTCACTAGGGGTTTGGGAGCAGTATGGAAACCTAAGTCTACGTAACACTAATTAGGAGACTGTACTATAATTGTGGGGCTTTTTAGGAGAACGCTCTGCTGCCTGCTTGGAGCCTTTGCTACTTGAGAGAGTTAGCTTCGGTGCTAGCAGGCAAAACTTCCTCGGAGGGAGGCATTGAAGGAGTGGAGAGCAGACATGGAGGATTTGATCCTTATATGCTTTAATCACCTCCATCATCCCTGTTTCCATAAGAACAATTGTCTTAATTCTCACTGACTATCAGATAGTCAGTCCTTAAACATGTAGCGGGACGAGATACTGGAATTCATTAAACTTATAAAAAAAACAGTAAAACTTCCTTTTTTATAATGAACAATGAATTTTAACTGACAAACTGTGTAGTTGTTGATAAAGATGACACGGTAACACTACATTAAGCTCAAAATGATTATAACAGTGTCTGTTATAGGTTTAATGAAAACCTAAATGTAGATCTAATTTTATCAAATGTCTCTCCATCTAAATGTTTTTTAAATATATATTTAACTGTTTGTGAGTTTTGCTTTTTTTGCTTTAGATATGAGTGGTGTCCCAGACCAAGTCACCTTCTGCTCTCCAATTTGGATAAAGCAAGAGGTGGAAGAATGTGAGAATCTGGTCTCCACAGGAAGTTCCAGTAGTCATCAAAAGTCATCTGGTCCTTTCCACATAAATGTCCCTCAGAGAGAAGAACAGAAAGAATTTTACTGCTCACAGTGTGGCAAGAGTTTTATACAGCAGAGTAAACTTACTAAACACCAGCGCATTCACACCGGACTAAAGCCTTATCAGTGCTCACAGTGTGGGAAGAATTTTTAATAACAAGGGTCATCTTAAGGAACACCAGCGCATTCACACCAGAGAGAAGCCATTTCGTTGCTTGCAGTGTGGGAGGAGTTTCACGCACAAGGGTAGTTTTCAGCGACATGAACGCCTTCACACAGGAGAAAAGCCGCATCACTGCTCACAGTGTGGGAAGAGTTTTGCTCAGAAAGGTCATCTCCAGCAACACGAGCGCATTCACACCGGAGAGAAACCGTTTCAGTGTTCGCATTGTGGAAACCGTTTCACAGAGAAGAGTACACTCAGAAAACACCAGCGCATTCATACCGGAGAGAAACCGTATCCGTGCTCACAGTGTGGGAAGAGTTTCGGTAGGCAGAGTTATCTCCATTATCACGAACGCACTCACAACGGGGAGAAGCCGTATCAGTGTTCAAAGTGTGGGAAGAGTTTTGGTCGCCAGAGTCACCTCCAAGAACACCAGCGCATTCACACAGGATTAAAGCCGTATTACTGCTCTCTGTGTGGGAAGAGTTTTACTCGTCAGATTTTTCTCCAGCGCCACAAATGCATTCACACAGTAGAGAAGCCTTTCCACTGCTTACAACATGAAAAGAGCTGTAGTCAATTTGGTAATCTCCAGAAGAAACAGGGCATTCCCTAACATCTTCAACATTTTTACGTCTTTCGGTTATCCCTATATGCCAGGAGTGGGCAGAGTACCGGTCCTGGAGGGTCGGGGTGTCCTGCAGGGTTTAGCTCCAACTTGCCTAAAGACACCTACCTGTACGTTTCAACTCTACCTAGCAAGAACTTGATTAGTTGGTCCAGGTGTGTTTGGTTACGGTTGGAGCTAAACTCTGCAGGACCCTCCAGGACCGGGATTGCCCACCCCTGCTATATGCTGTAATCGGGCCACCATCCTCCCTGTTTCCATGAGAACTGTTGATTCCAGTTGATTAATTACAGCACTGATTTAACACCACCAACACTTACAAAATGCTTCCAGTTCAGTCAGACTGATTTAACACCACTTGGTGGTGGTGTTAAATCAGTGCTGTAATTAATCAACTGCAACCACATGCAGGTATCTCTCCTGTCTACATGTTTAAGGAGTGACTATCTGACAGTCATTAGAGATTAAGATAGTTGTTCTCATGGAAACAGGGAGGATGGTGGCCCGATTGCAGCATATAGCAGGGGTGGGCAATCCCGGTCCTGGAGGGTCCTGCAGAGTTTATAGTCTGTTAATTCATTCACAGACACCCCAGTGTAACTGCAGTCTATAGACTCGACCTTGATCCTGGTTCATACAAATCTAGTGGTGGAATTCATGCAACCCAGAACTTTAACAAGGTTTCCTGTACCTTTGCTTTTTACACAGCCCTATAAGATATTTCTTCTGTGTTTCCTAACCACCATGCAAAGCGCTTCTGGTTGTAGCTCAGTGCATTGTTTTTTTTTGTTTTTTGTTTTCTTTTGTTATCTTTAAAACAAAGCACCATAAACATTCATACACAGAGAAGCACAATTTTGTTGGATTTATTGTCATTTAACAATAAAACTTAACCCTTTAGAAGTTATTTAACCTTCATGCCCCTCCATGAATCAGCCGTGAATCATGAACCCCTCCCCCCTTTACAGAAATAGAATGTGCAACTGCACTTATATAATAAACTAAGAACCACGCTGTTCTAAAAGTGGTGCAACTTTTAAGATGTATACATGTATGTTTGTGTCTCACAGTAGAGTAAAAGAAAGAGGCTGTGCAACTGGGGGTGGGGGTGGGCGGTACATTGGAAAGTTCCATTCTATTCATTTAAGTATGAGAAATAGCACATATATTGTTTTGTTCTTTAATTGTCTTTGGGGACTGGAGCTGCCCCACCTGCAACAATTCGTTCCAGTCTACGGGGTTTAAGAGAGATACCTTCTCAAAACAGGCCCACAACTATTTCTCTTCAACAAGACAGTGTTAAATAAAAATCCTCGAACATCGTTGGAGACGTATAAAGCACAATCCAGAGAGAAGGACTGCTGTCCTGGAGTCCCTTTAAAAAGTCTGGGAACAGGAGCTGTAGAGGAGCTGAGGAAAAGAGTAAACAAGAGGAAATTCCACAGTTATTACAGATCCCACATGCATCTCAATAAAATGTTGTAATTAAAATTTTCTTATTTAATTTACAGTCAATGAACATCCATTATCAAGTTAACTACACAATTATGCACAAGCTGAACTTTTAAAAAAGGCCAGTGGCAAACAGTGTCCATAACGACGGCATTTGGGGCAGTGTAAAAATCTGCGTTTTGCATGTTACTGGCTTACTTTGCTGTACATTGAGCTTCAGATATCCTGTGAGTTCAATGCTTCAGGGTTAGGGTTACCCATCACTCCCTGAGTAATCAATTTTAGTTAAAGCAAGGCTCGATTACTGTTGCATTACAGTGCAGACGCTTAGATTTAATGTGTGTAACGGGTGAGCTTACAGCTAAAAGTAGTGTTATTTAGATTTTACATCATGGTCAAGTCAAGTCACCTTTATTTATTTAGCGCGTTTTAAAGCAGTTTTACAGAAATACATCAGCAACGTCAATATTAAACATTCGTTAAAACAGTCCATTTGATTATCTATAAATTTAGAGTCCCAAAAGCAAGTCAGAGGCGACAGTGGCATGGAACCAAAACTCCATCAGTGACAGAATGGAGAAAAAACCTTTGGGAGAACCAGGCTCAGTCATGGGGTCAGTTCTCCTCTGAGCAGATAAACCAGTAGGGTGGTCTGTTTTAGATTAGTTTCCGAGCGGAAGCTTTGGTACTTCGACTAAGGAAAGTACAAACTTTCACCAGACAGAACCTGCATATTGCACATCTGAAGTACTTCTATACTGCTGACCTGAATGAGATTTTGTGATAGCGACTGGACCAACAGTGTAACCGGAGCGCTAAACACGGAGGCAGGCAGTTGTTTTTTTTACTAAATTTGTGCATCCCTAGTTAATACTGGTCTTACATGAAAAAATACTGTAATATACAAAAAAACCCCAAATGATAATTATTAAAGATGCCGTAATATAAATGTTTGGGTATACTGCCCAGTAGTACTAATCAGGCTAAACTAAAATAATTGGCTGGGCCTTTAGCTGATAGGGTGTCTGTTGATGTGCTGATGACAGATAACACCAAATACTGTTAAAAACTATTAATTTGATAAACCTGAAGGAGCAGCAATTCTATTGTATTTCCAGTGTCATCTTTTATACTTGCGTTTTGTTAAATAATTATCCTATAAAATGTTTCAAAAAATTTTGTACACCTGCCCAACTGAATTTTTACCTGCACAATCAAATTCAATCAAACTGCTTTACTGGGCGGAAGACGTGGCGGACGTGGCCAATGATGTATGCTGTTTAATACATTTACTTAACTTAATCAGTGCTATCAAGATGTGATAGAGAGAATGTGAACCAACAAAAAAAAGTTGTGCTATTTTTTTCATTGTTCAGTTAACTTTGTAGGAGATGCAACACAGAAAGATTCTCAATGTTACCAATTAGTTTTCTTACATCAGATCTTTTCACTCGTGTGTAATAGTTTTAGTGCCCGTGTGTTACCTGGTTTCCTCTCCTCCAGCAGGTGTCGCTGTGACCCTGTGGCTGTGGTTCCTCTACACATTGACAGAAACAGAAGAAGACGTGCTGCAGTTTTTCTGATTGATGAACTGATCTGTCCGACTCTACTAATCATCTTTCCATTCCAATATTTCTGACAGGGTTTTACCATCACACTTCCATCTGATCCGTTCTGGGGGGATTTCCGGTGTTTAACTGCGTTCTGCTGGAAAGATCAAGGTAAGTTCAACTCGACTTGATTATCTATAACAGTCCTAAGGTGGTGGCTTAGTGGTTAAGGTGTTGGACTGATACCAGAAAATTTGTGGGTTCGATTCCCAACACCACCAAGCCACCACTGCTGGGCCCCTGAGCAAGGCTCTTAACCCCCGATGGTCCCTCTGGATAAGTGTGTCTGCTAAATGCTGCAAATGTAAATCACTTTCTGCTTCCTAGACTAGAGAATAGTGGAGTTTACACACTCTCTAGTGCACTTTTGGTTTGAAGAATTTTGTTTACGTATCTTTTTAAATAAATTGTGAAGTTAGTCTTTTGTTCTTACTTTAAAATGGATCAGTGTTCGCGCGTTAGGTTTGTACTTTCTGAGATACTTTTCTGCTCATGACAGTAGTAAAGAGTTCTTATCCGAGTCTTCAGATGTAAAGAAATCTGGTTCTCCTCTGATGTTTCTCATCAACGAGATGTTTTTACCTGCAGAACAGCTGCTCACAGTATAACTTGTATTTAAAAACAGGTGTGTTTAAAAAATCTCAGCAGCTTTTATAGCACCAAGAACTGTTGTTTTGAAGATTCTATAAATCTCTGGACCTCAGGAGTTCTGCACTGTATGGGTCAAGGCCACAGCCTAGATCAGGGGTGTTCAAACTAAGTCCTGGAGGGCCGGTGTCCTGCAGTTTACCTCCTACTTGTAAAGTACTTGTTTAAGTATACCTAGAACGATCTTGATTAGTTAGAATTGGTCCTTCAGGACTGGGTTTGGACAGCTTGGACCTAGACAGACAGATGTGATGTGACCTTCGCTTGTGTTCAGAGGTGGTAGTAACGTCTGTTATTGTGTTACATTTACTCGAGTATATTTTTATCTGCCCGACTTTTTACTTTCACTGAAGTTCATTGTTAATCGCTGAAATTTACTTTTACTTCACTACTTTTGATATTGTTCCTCACTTACTATTAAAAGTGAATGATGTAAATGTAGTTTTAGTAATTAGTTTCCATCGAGTGTCGCGATAGACTGCTTATTTTTTAAGTTTGGAAAGTTATGATAGGAAAAAGGGGAAGAAGTAAGAATATCGATAGAGACGGAAATACACATGACCTCACGTTTAATCAGTTTTAATAACTAATAACAAATGATCTTATCATTCCATACTTCATTACTCCAACATCCAGGGATACTCTTTGTTTTTGTTTGTTTTTTTGTCTTATTTTAGTAAAATGTGTTAAAAGTTACAATTCAACTTGGGCACAACTTTGACCTGATGGTGGTGCTATAGCACTAGTGGAACCTGGCCGGAATGTTTTTCGATTAGTTCCAGTTTTGAGACAGTCCTGCTCCTCTATAGTGTAATGCAGTACAGCACAGAACCGTTCAGTTCTATGAGATTGTGATGTGAGGACCAGTGATGGACTTAATATATGCAACGGTTAAGTTTGTTACTAAAACAAATTGTAGAATCTTTATGAAAGTTCTTCCTTTTTCTATTTTTATGCGTTTTCTGGCAGTCCCTATGAAAGATCAGACAAGTCCATTCCAAACTTTTTAAAGCTGTTTTAATGTTTTTCCTTGTTTCTGCTTCAGAGATGAGTGGTGTCCCAGACCAAGTCCTCTGCTGCAATCCAACCCTGATAAAGCCAGATGAGGAGGTATGTGAGTATCTGGTTTCCACAGAAAGTTCCAATAGTCAGCAAAAGTCATCTGATCCTTTCAACATAAATGCCCCTCAAACAAAAGTAAAGGAAGAAATTCACAGCTCAGACACTGGAGAGAGTTTAAGTCATGAGAATAAACTTACTAAACATCCACGCGTTCACACAGAAGTGAAACCGTATCAGTGCTCACAGTGTGGAAGAAGTTTTAGTCGCCGGAGTCACCTCCAAGAACACCAGCGCATTCACACAGGAGAGAAACCGTATTACTGCTCTCTGTGTGGGAAGATTTTTACCAGGCACAGTACTCTCCAGAAGCATGAACGCATTCACACCGGGGAAAAGCCGTATCAGTGCTCACACTGTGGGAAGAGCTTTAGTGTCCAGAGCACCCTTCAAAAACATCAGCGCATTCACACAGGAGAGAAACCACATCAGTGCTCAGAGTGTGGGAAGCGTTTTAATACCCTGAGTAGTCTTCGAGAACACCAGCGCGTTCACACAGGAGAAAAGCCGTATCGGTGTTCAGAGTGTGGGAAAAGTTTCAGCAGCCAAAGTTATCTTCAGAAACATCAGCTTATTCACACAGGAGAGAAGCCGTATTACTGCTCACAGTGTGGAAAGCATGTTCGAGAGCTGAGTAATTTTCATAAACATCAGCGCATTCACACAGGAGAGAAACCATATCACTGCTCACACTGTGGGAGGAGTTTCAGTCAACTAAGTAACCTCAAAAGACACCAGCGCATCCACCAACATCAAAATACTTAAGGTCTTTTAAGCCCATCAGTGATTCCTACATGTGCAGTTCCATGCAAATGTCAATCTTGCCATAAAAAAAAAAATAATAAAGTTTTTACCATAAAAAAACATTCTTGGTTGTACTTTAAGGTCTGTATTTTATTGTATTGATGTCATGGAATTTTTAAGGAAATAGCTTTTTTATTTGCCACATATGAGGTGTGCACAGATAGGGTTAGGGTTATATTAAATATATAATTATATTTTCACTCAATCATATGTCACACTTTCAAAAAGGCTCTCTTTTATTTTTTATGTTAATAGTAAGCAATTTTCAGAAACATGTATGAGATAAATACACTCGGTTTGGTATAACAGCACCGCCTTATAAATTAATCATCAATATACTGAGAAAGTAATGATTGTTTCAGTGCTGCGTCACGCCCAATGATTTAAAGATAAAGTTTATCTTGTATAATAATTATTAAGGCAAATGTTGTAGAACTTCATATACAAAGCCAAAATATGTTCATGCTAATTATGGGCAACATTTTCATTTTGGAAAGTCAGATTGAGGTGGTTTGGACATGTCCAGAGGAGGCATAGTGAATATATCGGTAGGAGGATGTTACAAATGAGGCTACCAGGCAGAAGGTAAAGAGGACATGAAGTTAGTGTGTGTGAGTGAAGAGGATGTAGAGAATAGGGGTAGGGGGAGGCAGATGGTTCGCTGTGGAGACCCTTAAAAGGGAACAGCAGAAAGGAGAAGATTTCTTCTTTATTTCCTTTCTGTAGGTGTGTGTGTTCTTTACAACCATAATTATATGTTACAGACATGACCGTTACAGACGCTTCCTATTAAATCTTTAGAGTGACCAGCTCTATTTGTTTATCATGATGTTGAACAAATGAACTGTAGCAAGCATTTTAAGTGGTGTTTTAACAATTCAGTCAGAGAACGAACGAAAGCCAAAATTCCGAATAGCGAACCACTGCTGTAGCCTGGTATAGGATGGTTTCAATGTCTGTGACACTGAATGTTTGGGAAAAAAACCACTTCTGTGTGCAAAGATCCTAAGTGTATATCAAAACTTTTTTAGTAACAGTTTTAAGCTGTATTTAGCAAGGAACGAAAACCAGAAACAAACAAAATATAACTATAACAGGAAACAAACAGAAACTAAATCAAATTTAATCGTTCTGATTACAGATTATTTAACATGGTCATTCAATGACCAGAGAAAACATCATAAAATGATTAATTAATAAAAAGCAAAATGAAGGCCTAAACATGAAATATCGCTTAAATATTACAGATAAAATAACGAATTAAAACATAGTGTTTCAGTTCATTTTGGCTTTAAAGATTTATTGAAACAGAGACATTCAATTTGTTTTAATTTTTGTACATTTACGAATTATGTTTTATTTGTTCTATGACCATAAATTACACAGTAGGTCGTGCGCACACAAAAAACGTGATGCAATTTGGAAAATCCCATCAAGTTAAAGTTCAAGAAGCTTTATTGTCATTTTAACCATATATAGCAGACACATTATATGGGGCAGGGTGGCTCAAATGGTTAAGGTGCTGAGTTGTTAATCTGAAGACCAGAAACACCTGGGTTCGAGCCCCACCTCCGGCAAGTCAACCACTGTTGGGTCCTTGAGCAAGACCCTTAACCCCTCCTGCTCCAGGGGCGCTGTATCATAGCTGACCCTGCGCTCTGACCCCAACTTACTAAAGATGGGATACGCGAAAAATGCCTTTCATTGGCTCTGTACATGTACCTTGCACAATGAATTGAATATACTTATACTGAATATACTTATTACACAGTGAAATGAAACAACGTTTCTTCAGGACCCCCTGGTGCTACACAAAACAACACACAATTACACAAAACAACACACAATTACACAAAACAACAACAACAAAGAGCCACTGAACAGAACAGCACAGAGCCAAAGACTAAAAGGAAATTGTCTTAGCAACATAAAGTGCATGTGTGCAACCTGCTGCAAACACTGCAAGACAGACAGTGCAAAAAATTTATCACAATTTTGGTGTAATTTCTCCTCAAAGTTACCATATTTGTCAGTGTAACTGCAATTATATTTGCAGATATATCGAGATTTTGGAGATCAATTTTAAATCATTATAATAAGAAGAATTCTATTTTTTACTTTATCAAACCAACTCTGAACGTATGCATAAAATCAGAATGACGCAATAAAAAATTGTTACAGTAAAAATGCTTCATACTTATTTCATTCATAAAAGCTTTGAGTGGGTTTAATAAAGTAAACATTTTACATTTTTTTAATCAAGTGAAATCAGGGAAAGCAGGGAAATCTTGTGGTTGCTGCAGGATTTTAGTCCTTCACGGCGAAGTGCATTACCAATTGTTTCCTTGGTGACTGTGGTTCCAGCGGTATTGAGATTATTGATATTATTCTCACTCCTATCCAAGATAGCACTGCAGGAGCAGCAGCTAGTTACGGCAGCTCTTCCTTCTCTTTTCCTACTTCTTTTCTTTTCTACTGTTTATTGGCCAGTCTTACGGGTTTTCTTTAATGCGGTCATTTTATGTTGCAAGTCTGCACACAGGGAGACCACTTTTATTACTTTTTTTGTTTTTTATTGTTTTTTAACTTTTTTGGGAGTGCGTCGGGGGAACCCCTCAGGTTCTCAAATGACTCTATTGTTTACACCAGAGATCAGCTGTTAGCCCTGCACGGACCGGCACCTCTCTACACCGAAAGACCCGAGGTTCCACATGAAATATGGAGGAAACGGAGAGGCTGCAGAGCTGGACAAAAGCTCCAGGAGAGGAGACGGAGGTTCAGACCATATGTTCCTTCCATCATTATGGGAAACGTCCGTTCTCTCTAGCCTCGTGTTTTACTGAGACGTGGTTGAACGAATTGACACTGGACTCCATGGTCGACCTGGACGGATTTAAACTGGCTCAGGCAGACAGGAGTACAGGAGAGAGTGGTAAGAAGAAAGGAGGAGGACTGGCGGTGTTTATTAACGAGAGATGGTGCAACCCGGTGCACGTCTCTGTTAAGGAACAACTTTGCACCAGGGACATCGAGTTTCTCGCTGTGAGCATTCGGACATATTACATCCCGAGGGAGTTCTCTCATGTTATTCTGTTTAACGTGTATATCCCTCCATCGGCCGATGCAGCGGCGGCGTGTGAGCGACTGCATGGAGCAGTGACGTGCATGCAGTCTCGACACACGCAGGCGCTGCTTCTCATCAGCGGGGACTTCAATCATGCCTCACTCTCCTCCAGTCTCCCCACTTTCACCCAATACGTGAAGTGCCACACCAGGGAGAACAAGACGCTGGACCTGTTGTATGCAAATGTTAAGTAATGCATACACCTCCAACCCCCTCCCCCCACTGGGCCATTCTGATAACAATCTGGTGCATCTGCTCCCCGAATGTACATCCAAGGTGAGAAGAGAACCTCCACAGAAGAAGTCTGTGAAAGTGTGGACTGACGAGGCAAGTGAGAGACTGAGAGACTGTTTCCAGACCACGGACTGGAAGACACTCTGCAGCTCTCATGGAGATGACATCGACAGCCTGGCCCACTGCATCACAGACTACATCAACTTCTGTGTGGAGAACACGGTACCGACCCGGAGGGTGCAGTGTTTCTCCAACAGCAAGCCCTGGGTGACCCCTGAGCTCAAGGCCCTACTGAAGGAGAAGAGGAGGGCCTTTATTTCAGGGGACAGAGAGAAGCAGAGGAGAGTTCAGCACAAACTCAAATATAAGATCAGACAGGCCAAGAACACCTACAGGAGGAAGCTGGAGGAGCAGTTGCAGCAGAACAACGTTCGAGATGAGGAGCGAGCACGAGAGCACAGCGAGCGAGCACGAGAGCACAGCGAGCGAGCACGAGAGCACAGCGAGCGACAAACTAAAGAAAACAAACAAATCAGCAACTTACGGTACGTAAAAATGGCAAACTTTCAGCTCGTTCAGTGTGTAGAGTGCAGGATGTTTAGCGAGTCTTCTTCCGCCATTAGCGATACTTTTATTTGTGATAAGTGTTTGTTAGTTAGCACTTTGGCGGAGAAGATCCTAGCCTTAGAGGAGCGCATCCAGACTTTAGAGAGGGTTAGCAAGGAAGCGATTAGCTCCCCCGCAGCGGCGAGTCTGGATGCTACAGGCGTAGCTAGTCTGCCCCCGACTCCGGCAGTAGAGCCCTCACAGCGGGGCGAATGGGTGACGACTCGGCGGCATACTCGCGCAGCCAAAGCTACGGCTAAGGCTTCGGCTAAGGCTAAAGCTAAGGCTAACCCACCGGAGCACGCCACTACGCTTCACGTGCCCAATAGACCTGCCCTCCTCAGTGAAGCACCCACTGAGAAACCCGAAGGTACTCTGGTTATTGGAGATTCCATAGTGAGGCACGTGAAATTAGCTAGGCCTTTAGGGGCGCCAGCGGCAGTAGTTAGATGTTTGCCAGGAGCCAGAGCACCGGACATAGCAGATAATCTTAGGGCTGTAGGCCAGCATAGGTTTGCAAAGATAGTGGTTCATGCTGGTGCTAACGATATACGCCTTCGACAGTCGGAAACCAGTAAGGCTAACTTTATAGAGGTGTTTAAACTAGCGAAGGCGATGTCCGATGTCGTAGTATGCTCTGGCCCCATACCAATGCGACGTGGTGACGTAGCTTACAGCAGGTTATGGTCACTGAACCGCTGGATGTCCAGGTGGTGCTCCGAAAACAGTGTGGGCTACATCGATAATTGGAAATCTTTTGAGGGCAAAGCTGGCCTGTTACGACGGGACGCTGTCCATCCCCCCCGGGAAGGAGCCGCTCTCCTGTCTTGTAACATAGCTCATAGTCTTAGAATAGGACTAGTTAATCGTTGACTACCCAGAGCCCAGGCCAAGCAGCAGACCAACAGGCTAATCCGACCGTCTGCTAGCTGCACAGAGTCGTCACTCAGGGTTCATAATATTGAGACTGTGTCTGTTCCCCGAGCTATACAATATAAATATAGAAAAACAATTTAATTAATATAGATATTCGTAACTCAGAGAATACTGAACACACAGCCTGCACCTCTGATCTGAAGCTAGGATTGTTAAACATTAGATCTCTTACTTCTAAAGCGCTTATGGTTAATGAAATGATCTCAGATCTGGATTTTGACATTTTATGTTTAACAGAAACCTGGATTAAACCGGACGAGTATGTAGCATTAAATGAAGCTAGTCCTCCAGCTTTCAGCTACATACACCAGCCTCGCCCTAATGGTAGAGGTGGAGGCGTCGCAGTTATTTATAATAATAATCTAACTATCGTACAGAAACATGGACGTAATTTTAATTCATTTGAAGCTCTCTACAGTAACCTTACATCTGCAGAGACAAATAATAAACAGAGCCAATCAATTTCTCTAGTTCTTATTTACAGACCTCCAGGTCCGTACTCCGAATTTCTTAGTGAATTTGCAGATTTCCTGTCTAACCTGGTTGTCTCCGCTGATAAAGCGTTAATTGCTGGAGACTTTAATATTCATTTTGAAAACTCAGACGACCCGCTGAGAACAGCATTTATGTCTCTACTCGACTCAGTGGGAGTAAATCAGTGTGTAATGGGACCCACTCATAAAGCTGGGTCACACGTTAGATTTAATACTATCTCTCGGAATAAGTATAAGTAATATAGTAACAACTCCTCAGTGCGAAATTATTTCTGATCACCATCTTATATCGTTTAAAATGCGTCATACTAATAGTGCATCTGTAGCGCCACGCTACCGCTTTAAACGTACTTTTACCTCAACTTCTGCTCAGAGCTTTATTAATTGTCTTCCAGACTTGTCTTCTGTCATTGGATCGCCGTCTGATCCAACAGAACTCGAGCAGGCGACTGAATATATAGATGCCGCATTCCGCTCTACATTAGATAATGTGGCTCCAGTTAAAAGAAAAATAATTAAAGATAAGAAACTCGCTCCATGGTATAATGAACACACGCGCTCTTTAAAACAGAGCGCCCGTAAACTAGAACGTAAATGGCGCCGAACTAGATTGCTGGTTTTCCAGGCAGCATGGAAAGAGGGAATTCTAGCTTATAAAAAAGCTCTTAGTGTAAATAGATCAACGTATCTTTCTAACCTTATTGAAGATAATAAAAATAATCCTAGATTTTTATTCGATACCGTCGCAAAATTAACTAGGAATAAGACGTCCTCAGAAACCTGCACCATAACTGCGTGCAGCAGTGAGGATTTCATGAACTTCTTTGATAATAAAATTGCAAACATTAGGCAGAAAATTAACGTTTTAAAAAAACCAGACCTTTCGAATGATTCTGATGATCAACTAACCGCATCAGATCAGAACTTAGAAAATTTTACTCCTTTGGAAGAGAAAAACCTAATCACGCTCATCTCTTCCACAAAACCGTCAACTTGTGTGTTAGATCCGATACCAACACACTTTCTTAAACAAATTGTACCGGCAGTATCAGAACCCCTGTTAAAAATAGTTAACTCTTCTCTCAGCAGTGGGTATGTTCCTAAATCTTTTAAATTAGCAGTGATTAAACCTTTAATTAAGAAACCTGACCTTGACCAAAATGAACTGTCGAACTACAGGCCGATATCTAACCTTCCGTTTATCTCTAAAATTCTAGAGAAGGTAGTTGCGCAACAACTGTGCTCATACTTACAAAGAAATAACATACATGAACTTTATCAATCAGGATTCAGGCCTCACCACAGCACAGAGACGGCACTGGTCAAAGTAGCTAATGACCTCTTACTGGCATCCGACCAAGGTTGTGTCTCGTTGCTTGTATTACTTGAACTTAGTGCGGCCTTCGACACTATAGATCACGATATTCTTCTCCACAGATTAGAAAAATTAGTAGGAATTAAAGGAACAGCTCTTGCGTGGCTCAGGTCCTATTTAACCGATCGTTACCAGTTTGTAGATTTAAATGGTGATTATTCTGCGTGCTCCCTTGTAAAGTATGGTGTTCCACAGGGCTCGGTTTTTTAGGCCCACTTCTTTTCTCTCTTTACATGCTGCCTCTGGGAAACATAATCCGTAAGCATGATATTAGTTTCCACTGTTACGCTGATGACACACAGTTATACGTCTCATCAAGGCCTGATGCGAAAGGCCAGTTTAATAAAATTGAGCAATGTGTGAAGGATGTAAGAGATTGGATGCTTTGCAATTTCCTCTTGCTTAACGCTGACAAGACGGAGGTTTCTGGTTCTAGGACCACAGGTAGCTAAAAGTAAGCTTCCTGATCACACCTTAACCCTAGACAGTCTTTCTTTTCTGTTTCACCAAGTGCAACAGTAAAAGATCTGGGTTGTGATTTTAGACTCCAATCTCTCATTTGAAGCCCATGTCGATAATATTAGCAGGATAGCGTTTTATCATCTCAGAAATATCGCTAAAATAAGAAATATCTTGTCGCTTACTGATGCTGAAAAATTAGTTCATGCGTTTATCACATCCAGGCTGGACTACTGTAACGCTTTACTGTCTGGATGTTCAACTAGGTGCATTAATAAACTTCAGCTAGTCCAGAACGCAGCAGCGAGAGTCCTCACTAAAACTAAAAGATACGAGCACATCACGCCGGTCCTATCCGCACTGCATTGGCTCCCAGTGAGACACCGCATTGATTTTAAAATACTACTTTTAACCTATAAAGCTCTAAATGGTCTCGCGCCGCAGTACTTAAGCGGACTTCTAGTGTCTTACGTTCCACACCACGCCTACTTCGATCAAAGGATGCAGGCTGCCTGTCAGTACCGCGTATTATAAAAACTACAGCAGGGGGCAGAGCCTTTTCCTACAGGGCCCCTATGCTATGGAATAACCTCCCTATGTATGTTCGGGAATCAGACACAGTCTCAGTGTTTAAGTCCAGGTTAAAAACATATTTATTTAATCAAGCCTTTTGTATTTGATTCCCCTTAGATAAAGGAGCAGATCCGGGGGACTCATGGGTGTTGAGTATTAAGGTGATCTGGTATGTTTAGATGCTGTCTTCCCCTCTCTTATTGATCACGGTGTTGATGATGAGAGCGGCTGGTTGCTTAACATATCAGGGAGCCCTCATGTCTGTGTTTCCCTCTGGTTCTCCTTTTAGTTATGCTGACCTAGTTAGTCTTGCCGGAGTCCATCCTTGCACTCTACATTTTTCACTTAATCAATCCAAACCGTGTGATTACATTGTCACTTAACTGTTTTCCTTCTTTTTGACTTCCTTTCACTCTCTCTCTCTCTCTCTCTCTCTCTCTGTTGAGCTACATACGCCACAACGGAGCTGCCGGTGATCCAGACCCCACCACCGGCCCGTCCTGTGGGTCCCTTCCCTGTGACCTGCCCAGCGGATGATGCATCACCGGGCGATCTAGGACGACCCACTTCGCCATAAAGACGTTTCGGCTGCTCTAAGGACTAATGATTATAGTTGTTTACACACACACACACACGATGTAACCTCATGATCCCTGCTACCTGTTTTCACCCAAATGAGGATGGGTTCCCTGCTGAGTCTGGTTCCTCTCAAGGTTTCTTCCTATCTCATCTTAGGGAGTTTTTCCTTGCCACCGTCGCCCCCGGCTTGCTCATCAGGGACAAACTGATTTGTTTAATTATGTTTTATAATTTCTTCAATTGTAAAGCTGCTTTGTGACAATCATCATTGTAAAAAGCGCTATACAAATAAAACTGAATTGAATTGAATTGAATTGGAGAGGCCTGAAGACCATCACTGGCCACGGACAGATAGCAGTCACGGGGACAGCTGATGAAGACCAGGGCTTGGCCAACGAGTTAAACCTGTTCTTCAACAGGTTTGATTCCAGCCCTCCTCCCCCCACTTCACACATCTCCAGTCCAGCGGGTACACCCACCCCCACGTACTCTCACCACTTCACACCACCCCCATCCATAACCAGCCCAGCTCTGCCCCCCACCTCCACCCCCCTCTCCCTAACTTCAGATCAGGTGAGGAGAGAGAACTGAGGGCGGCTTAAGACCAGGAAAGCCGCAGGTCCAGACGGCATCAGCCCTGGACTGCTTAGGGACTGTGCTGACCAACTCTGTGAGGTGGTCACTTACATCTTTAACCTGAGCCTGAGTCTGATGACGGTCCCTGTCCTGTGGAAGATCTCCTGTGTGTGTCCGGTTCCTAAGACAGTGCACCCTAAGGAGCCAAACCACTACAGACCAGTAGCCTTGACCTCCCATCTGATGAAGACCATGGAGAGGCTCATCCTCAGCCACCTTCGCTCTGTGGTCAGCACCACAATGGACCCGCTGCAGTTGCTACAGGCCGAATCGGGGTGGAGACGCTGTCATCTACCTGCTGCACCGGGCGCTGACTCACCTGGAGGCCGCCGGAACTGCTGTGAGGGTCATGTTCTTTGACTTCTCCAGTGCCTTTAACACCATCATCAGCCGGCTCTTCTGAGAGAGAAGCTGGAAGGGGCAGGAGTGGACGGAAGACTGGCTTCATGGACATGGTACGAAACTGTGTGTCTGAGATAGTGTTCCAGCACTGGGGCCCCTCAGGGGACGGTGCTCTCACCATTCCTCTCACCCTTTACACCTCGGACTTTACATACAACACCAACAGTTGTCACCTTCAGAAGTTCTCTGACGACTTGGCCATTGTTGGCTGTGTGTCTGGGGGGAACGAGCTGGAGTACAGGTCAGTTATCATGGACTTTGTGGACTGGTGTGAGCGCAATCACTTGTGCTTAAACACCAGTAAGACGAAGGAGATGGTGATCGACCTTCGGAGGAGAACACCACAATACACACCGGTGACCATCCAGGGCTCTGACATTGAGGTCGTGAACAGTTTTTAAGTACCTGGGTGTTCACCTTAAACAATAACTGGACTGGACTCATAACACCGATGCACTGTACAAGAAGGGCCAAAGTCGCCTCCACCTTCTGAGGAGACTGAGGTTCTTTGGAGTGGGCAGGCCTCTCTTAAGGACTTTTTATGACTCTGTGGTAGCCTCTGCTATCCACTACGCTGTGGTCTGCTGGGGAGCAGGCAGCACAGACCGGGAGAGAAAGAGACTCAACAAACTGGTCAGGAGGGCCAGTTCTGTCCTGGGCTGTCCACTGGACTCTGTGGAGAAGGTGGGCGAGAGGAGGATGTTGGTTAAGCTGACATCCATCATAGGCAATACCTCTCACCCACTGCATAAGACCATGGAGGCTATGAGCAGCTCCTTCAGTAGCAGACTGTTACACCCTCCGTGTAGGAAGGAGCGGTTCCACAGGTCTTTCTTACCCACCGCTGTTAGACTGTACAACTCAACAGTCTAACTACTGATGCTACTGTAAATACTTTTAGATTTTTGAAAATGTTTATCATAAATTGTTTTTATTTCTCACAATTTGCAATTTTCTATTTCACATTTTTTCTATTTTCCTACTTAATTGTTTCCGTATCTGAGCCACCGTAACAATTTAATTTCCCCACTGTGGGATCAATAAAGATTATCTTATGTGGTTCTGGATTGATTTCTCACTGTTCTCACTTCTCAGTTATTTTGTGTTTCTTTATCTTGCAAACATTTACACAAAATGTTGTCACACAATCTTGGCCCTGACATCCTTGGACAGCTGTGGTCTTGGCCATGGTGGAGAGTTTGGAAACTGATATATTGCTTTAGTGGACAGGTGCCTTTTATACAGGTATCAGGCTGAGATTAGGAGCAGTCTCCCTTATCCAGAGAGACTTACATTTATCTCATTTATACAACTAAGCAATTAAGGTTAGGGGGCTTGCTCATGGGCCCAGCAGTGGTGGCTTGGTGGAGCTGGAAATCGAACTCACAATCTTCGGGCTGGTAGTTCAACACTTTAACCATTAGCCACCACTTCCCTTCCCTTAGAGTCCCTGGTACAAACGACACATGGGAGACAGATATCTTGCTGACTGATTTGGGATTCAATGGTATTTCACTTTTATTAAACTTCCAAAGATTATATCTGAAGAGCAAACAAGATTTATTAGAGGAAAATGGTTATAAATAGTATGCAAGTGTGCATACCAATACGCTTAAGCCTCAGCTACATCACCCTGGGACGGGGAACACAGCAGGGATGCCCGTTTTCCCCTTGGCTGTTTGCAATGGCCATTGAACCATTGTCAAATACTTTAATGTCTTCCCCTTTGTTTCAGGGAGTAATGCACTGAGATCTGTCACTTTATGCTGGTGATTTGGTTTCCCGGGTATTTTGTATCCTTGCTGAGGATTCTAAATTTACATCTGCATTAACATTAATGCTTATACTGAAGATTTTTATGTTCTCACCAATTTGTACTGATCTGGTATTTAGACAGTGGCATAAAAGGGGCATCGGATGTTTTTAAGAATTGTATAAGGAATGCACATTTTACAGCTATCAATTATCCTTTAAATTAGGGATTTCAGAATCACATCCGTTTTGGCTTTTGCAGGTTACACACTGTACTAGTACTTTGTTTCTGAACTATCCCTCTGTGCTTCATCACAGGTCCCAAATTTTAATAATTTATGATGAGCTATTGAGGTTAAAGTTGTGCCCTATTGATAATGATAATGAATAGAGTTTGGGAGGGTGAGTTGGGAAAGAGTTTTGAGGTGGAATGGTGGGCAGGTGCAGTGGATAGAATAGGCACTAAGACGATATAGGGTTGGTTGAGCCTTATACAATTTAAATTCTACATAGAATTCATCGACCCTGACTCAACCCCACTGGGATATACTGGAACCGCGTGTACTTTTTACAACAGAAATGGTTACATACACCGTATTTTAAAAGATGTTTGCCTAATGTATAATGTATTTATTAATAGAGATAAATAATCCATAAAAAAGATAATTTATACGCATCATTTTTTACTAGAACCAGGAAGTACGACCATATTAGCCCAGTTCTGTCACTGCACTGGCTCCCTATTAAATATCATATAGACTTTAAAATCTTGTTAATTACTTATAAAACCCTGAATGGTTTAGTACCTCAGTAACTGAGTGAGCTTTTAGCCTGTTATAGTCCTTCACATCCGCTGTGCTCTCAGAACTCTGGCAATCTAAAATAACAAAATCACCTGCAGACAGCAGATCCTTTTCTTATCTAGAATCCAAAAATAATTTACCTTGCACTGTTCGGGAGGCAGACACACACTTTAAGCTCAAATATAAATGAAAAACCCGTATCTTTAACCTAGCCTACAGATAATACACACATTTTCATTATTCAAATCTGTTGAAAGATGGTCAGGCTGCAATAATCAGTTTAACCAGAACTGGGAAACACCACCAATATCAAGTTGAATGGCATCTATACTAACACGCCTGTATTTCGAGCTTACTGTCGCCGCCAGCCCAGTTGGTGACTTGAAGACAATAGGGCAGTTTCTCTTGCCATCCGGACAAGACCATGAAAACTTTACTGCAGTATGGAAGAACCTACTGGTTTATCTGCTCAGAGGAGAACTGAACTGAACTGAACCTCGTTTCTCCCAAGGTTTTTTTCTTTATTCTGTCACCGATGGAGTTTTGGTTCCTGGCCGCTCTCACCTCCGGCTTGCTTAGCCGGAGACTTTTTGATTTATAGATAAACTGAGTGTTCTAATGAATGTTTAATACTGGCTTTTTTGACGTGAGTCTGTAAAATTGCTCAGAAACAATCTCGACTGTTAAAAGTGCTAAATAAATAAAAGTGACTTGACTTAAATCAGGCATTTTGTCAAAATATCCATCTTTTTTAATTTCGTTATTTATGAAAAGTATTACAACGTGAGGACAATTCTTTAAACACCACTGATACAAAAATACAACTGTTCATTGATTATCTCACCATATTACCTAGAAGAATTTCAAAATGGATATAATCTCACATTTAATATATATCCAGTTCGGACATATTATTAATTATAAACACTAGGCAAATACTTGTAGTTGTAATGGTTTAAAATACATTGTAGTGATAGAAGTCACACTGTTCCTACTAATACATATATACACATATACATACATACATACATATACACATATTCAAAAACGCTTCCTGTGGGAAATTGCAGCATGTCCGCGTTCTCAGTTGTGTACATGCTTGTGTTGCTGAAAATTCCGCAGAGTTCTAAAACTCTTCCCGCACTCGGAGCAGCGATAGTTTTTTCCTCCGGCGTGAACGCGCTGGTGTTTCCGCAGGTTACTCAGGGTAGTGAAATTCTTTGCACACTGTGAGCAGTAATACGGTTTCTCTCCCGTGTGAATGCGTTGGTGTATCTGAAGAGTAGATTTCTGGGTGAAACTTTTCCCACACACCAGGCAGTTGTAAGGTTTATCTCCAGTGTGAATGCGTGTGTGTTTTTGGAGGTTGCTCCGTTGTGTAAAACTCATGCCGCATTCTGAGCACTGATATGGTTTCTCTCCCGTGTGAACCCGGAGGTGGTTTATGAGGAAACCTCTCTCGCTGAACCTCTTTTCGCAGTGTGAACAGTGATACGGTTTCTCTCCTGCGTGGATGCGCTGGTGTCGCTGGAGGTGACTCTGGCAGGTAAACTTCTTCCCACATTCTGAGCACCGGTACGGCTTTTCTCCTGTGTGAATGCGCTGGTGTTGTTTGACATGACTTTTCTGACTGAAACTTTTCCCGCACTGCAAGCAGTGATACGGCTTTTCTCCGGTATGAACCCGCTGATGCTGTCTGAGGTAAGTCTTCCGACTGAAAGTCTTTGCACACAGTGGGCAACTGTGAACGCCTTTTTGCACTCGCCTGCAGGAGACATTCGTTTGGAAAGTATTAGACAGCACATGCTCACTACTACAGCTCCCCTCAGGTTCCAGTTCCTCACATTTGATTTCCTCGGATTTCATCATAGTTAAAGCGCTTGATAATCTTGCAGAGATAAAAAAATAGATGATGTGTAAGAAAAAGGACACAAAGAGGAGGAGCTGAAACACCACTTCAACCTGGATTAAATAAAGCGAAAGAGTTTCCATTAGGTCCAAAATAATTAGTCAATAAACAGACTTTAGTCAGACTTTACATCAGGACCAGCAATAGCACAGTTTAACCAGGGTTGAATTATGGTTATGCAATTACGGTTAAAGACAGACTCTGCAGGCTGGTGGACCTCCAGGAACTGAGCTAGACACCTTCTGCCATAGGGAAACGAGACGGCACGAGCTGGGGGAAAGGGGCGTGGCTTAACAGAAACGCCCAGTGATGCTGGTTAGCTCACAACATCTGTGCACATCAGTCCATAATCACGTGATGTTTTGCTAGCCTCTTATTTCTTTCCATAATTTTAAACATTCCAAATGTAAGTAATATAACAATTCAGTAGAATTACACGAATTAGACATCTTTAATTATTTTGTATTATTTACGTTTGTTTTTTTTAAATAAATAATTAAATAAGAAGCGGTTGGATCAGAAAAATTTCTGTCCAATCAAATCCAAGATGAGAAATAAACTTAAAGAAATAAAACATTTTAAAGCGACAGAAGATTGCAGATATAATCTAAAGTCAGTGTTTACAGAAATTACTTAAAATTACACGCAATTGGAAACACGATTAGAATACAGAAGTTTTAATTATAGGAATTCAAATTTATTGTGTAAACGCTTAAAAATAAATCCAGAAATATCCAGATCCAAGGCCCATTGACCACCTTTCACTAGTTCTGGGTTTTAAATGAGTGCTGATTGTGTATGAAGTGCACTAGAGAGTGTGTAAACTCCACTATTTTCTAGTCTAGGAAGTAGAAAGTGATTTAGGACTGAGTGACTGTTAGTCGAGTTGAACTTACCTTGATCTTTCCAGCAGAAAGCAGTTAAACACCGGAAATCCCCCAGAAAGACGGATCAGATGGAAGTGTGATGGTAAAACCCTGTCAGAAATATTGGAATGGAAAGATGATTAGTAGAGTCGGACAGATCAGTTCATCAATCAGAAAAACTGCAGCACGTCTTCTTCTGTTTCTGTCAATGTGTAGAGGAACCACAGCCACAGGGTCACAGCGACACCTGCTGGAGGAGAGAGGAGACAAATTAAATGTTTCAGTTTATAAGTGATTTTATTATTATTATTTTTTTACATTTTTTTATTTTATTTAAACAAATACTCATGTACGAACAACACGGCAATATCAGTACACATCTTCTGCCTCGGCTTTTCTCTTTTAGGGGTCTCCACAGTGAATCATCTGTCTCTACATCCTTTTCACTCACACCCACTAACTTCATGTCCTCGTTTATCGCATCCATATACCTTCCCTTTGGTCTTCCTCTGTACCTTGCTGCCTGGTAGCTTCATTGTAACATCCTCCTACCAAATATATTCAC